>WNWK01000681.1:275000-377500 GCA_009830355.1 Cherax destructor
AACATATTGGTGGTAATTCTACAACGTTATTACAATAACGATTTGTTTTATTTTTTTGGCCTGATAACATTTCGGAAACATTTGTGATAATTCATAGAATTCTGGGTGACCGACAAGAATAAGTGATTTTTCTGAATATAATAATAATGGAATATTTTTTATTAATACAAATTACTTTTATTCATATATAAACATTTAAGCACATTTTAACACACACACACACACACACACACACACACACACACACACACACACACACACACAATACACACACACACACACACACACACACACACACACACACACACACACACACACACACACACACACACACACACACCCACACACACATATATATATATATATATATATTGGAAAGAAAAAAAAGATTGAAATATTTTTCTCTACTAATATGGTTACATAAAAAAAATATTAATTTAATCCTGTCCCGGTCTGAATTATAATACCCGCGCTTTTACGCGAATTATTCGAAATATGAACAAAGGCTGTGTGGGGGAAAACTTATTTTCTGAAATGGCATGTTATCAGAAAATGCATTATTCATCTTTAAGGCTCTACCCCCCTAAGTTTGACTGGCAATGTGCACTCCTTCTTGCGTTAGTGTGGCTCCTAGTGGTAAATATATGTATAAGAAATTTTGCATATAAACCACATGGGACTTAATGTCGTTGATCTCACTGGCGTAGTAGAATCAGCAGCTGCAAGGAGAGGTATGGTAGGGAAAGGTTTCATGGTACGTAGGGTTTCATTCGCCTACCTTACTTTTCGTGATTGTGTTTAGCTTTGTGTTTACGTGTGTTATTCTGTGTCTGATTGTCTCATCTCTCGTGTCTGCGTCTGCCTGTCGTATCTGCTGTCTTTATCTGAGTGTGTTTTCAACTGCCCATCTTATCTGATTGTTGGAAACAGGAGGTATACGGGTTCTATCCGAGGAAGGAGGAACTAGCTCCAGTTCTTTGAGGGAGATTCAGAGAATAACTTGAACAGAAAGTGGGAGGAGGAACAGCTCTTTCTCTTGTTGTGGGGGACACAGCATTTTAACCTGTTTTGTATACGGTTGTAATGTTTTAATGTTTTGTTGAGTGCCCGCGTGTGTGTGTGTGTGTATGTGTGTGTTTATGTGAATACGTACTCGCCTTTTTTGTGTTGCTGGGGTCAGGTCTCGTCTCCTGGCGCTGATTCTTAACTTGTCACTTACTGGGTTTAATCTCTCTTAGCCTCGTGGACCTTTTCGTAATTATTCTTAAAACTAATGTAGGTACAGTGAGCGCCTCACATCCCGAGTATGTGTACGTGTAGCAGATGACTATAACAACTATGAGTGTTCATTACATCTCTGAAATATTGTGTAATTACCCTATATCACCATGAATGTTTACCTACAACATAGTTGATGTGGTATTGTAACATTCAAGTCTTGACTTAAAACAATTTTCAAAGATCTCGCGTTAAGCACTGTAAGAATATCCCTCTACAGCGACCATAACCAAAGACAGTATTATTTAGCATGCAAGAATATATCAAACGTATCCTGGCTTTATTTATCTTATAGTACTTTATATGAATATAAATCCTAGGCAGGCAAGGCTTTTATCTTCCAGGGTTTTATTTTTTTTTTTACAACTGTCACTTAATCCTCACTAGCATGAAGATAGAAACCCTACAAAACCAGTCAAAGAAAACCAAGACTTAGCTAAGACATCGACACACCTGCTCCCACAAGATAGATATGGGAGTTAGCATCCTCCAGCGTCTTGTAGATGTCCACTATTATAAACATGCAACCTTCAGTCTTGCAGCGGTGTGCCGCTCATATATTGTCCATCCAATTTATAAATTTCCCTCTCCACCAAATATTCCCTCTATTGTCACGGCTAATCTCTTTACTGGTCTCATTTATATGCTAGTTTACTAGTCTTGCTAATTCTTTCTGATGTCAATACTTCTTTCGAAATACTCTAGTGGATTAATGACCATCACTGATTTTCTATTTATGTTCTCTTTCTCTGTTGTTTGTGCTAAGGTTCTTAATCGCTCTCATTACTAATTACCACTCGGGCACACGTATTATTGGGATGTCAATACAAATTCAGCCGGTGTTACCCTTTAACTTCAAGCTTTCTCCCATGCTGTGTGCTCTCACCTGTTTGTAATCAAATATTTTTGGTTTCAGGGTCGAATTTCTGCTCCTAACTCCTCCTCTCAATTTGCCACTTGGCGAAGTCATTCCCTCGTAGCCTCGTGAGCTTCGTTGTACCTCCTCGTAAAACTATGTATGAAGCCTGCCTCTAACACTTCCGAACTGAGGTCATTCAACACTTCCCGACCACTCTGAGAATGCAGAAATACTTCGTGACATCTCTGTGGTTCATCTAGGTCTTTAGCTTCCAGATGTGTCCTCGGGTACCTGTTTCTCGCCTCTGAAACAGTCGGAACCTATCTACCCTAACAATTGAAAGTCCCCTAAATATTTTTTATGTTATAATTTTTTTTCTTGGTTCTTCTGTCCTCCAATTTCGTTAGATTCAGTTCCGTTAGCTTCTCCTTGTAACTCATGCCACTTACCTCAGGAATAAATCTTGTTGCATACCTCTCCTCCCTTTCCATTTTTTTGCTATGCTTTTCAAATGCGGGTTCCACACTTTTTGCTGTATACTCCAAGATGGTCTGACGTATATGTTTTTGTGTGTGTGTGTGTTGGTAAGTCAAGATCACTTGTCGATAGACACTTGACCTGTTTTGAGAGTGAGTGAGTTGCAGTGAGTTGAAGTGAGCTTGCAGATGAAATTATCTTTAGTGAACATGTAGTGGATATGACCTTTAAAGAATAGTGTTTTTTATTATAATATAATAATAACAATAACACCAATAATAATATAATAATAATTTTTATTACTATTATTATTATTATATTCACTTGGAAGCGCTAAGCCAGTAAGGGTCTTACAGCTCCATGTGTTTTCTTTTTAAGTCAAAAATCGCTTGGTATCTTGGCTGGTGTCTCTGGTGGTCTCCTCACAGACCTCCTTCATCTCTCGTAGCCAGCCAAGATGGGAGACACTTTCAGATATTATGGTTGCAACTGCTGCTGAATATCTTGAAAATGGTAATGTAATTGTGGCTTTTTCTCCTTTTTTACAAGATAAGAAAGTTGAATTCTCGTCTTTGCGTAGTTACAACTGCTTGTGATGTTCCTTGACTTACAGCTGCGTAATGAAAATATCTTTTCGTGTGTATATATATATACATATATATATATATATATATATATATATATATATATATATATATATATATGTATATATAAAAGGGGTTGACATATATTTCTCCAGCTGAGGGAGCCAAGGTACAAGGTATACAGGCCTAGCTGACATCAATGACATACTACTATATAGAAAGCCCCTTGTTATGCAGAGCACTTCGGGCAAATTAGGTCAGTTTTGTCCCAGGATGCGACCCACACCATTCGACTAACTCCCAGTACCAATTTTACTGATGGGTGAACATAGACAACGGGTGTAATGAAACACGTCCGATGTTTCCACCCCTTGGCCGGGTATCGAACCCGCACCCTCACCGTGTGAGGGTACCAGGTTGCTAATGATAGTAGTAAGTTGGTAATGACTGAATCAAATTTATGCTATGTTTGCAGCTCTTTGTCGAAAGCTCTGACTAACAAAGCGGGTCTGTTGCTTTATTAATCAAACAAATCAGTTAAATCAAACATTAACGTCTACGAAATGGCAATAGACTTGGTGGTGAGAGGCGATAGACTTAGCGGTAAGAGGATTACGTAATGTGTAATGTTTTGGTAATGAGTACATTTGACTGAAATGTTATGATGACATACGAAAAGAGTTCTAATTTTAATCCCCCCACAAGCAGGTCTAGGAAGAACCCTAATGGAAATGATCTTTGTCGGTGATGTGTTGGTACTCAACATATCATGGAAAAATTACCTGACATAGGTCTTAAACATGTTATGGTGTCGTTGGTTCTGTAGCTGACGCACGACAAGAAGCAACCTGTGGTGCGCGATGCTGTGCAAGATTGTGTCTAGTAACACTATGGGGAAATGCCATAGCCGTTGGCTTTATGGCAGGGGTGTCACAGTATCTGCTGGCGTGTGGTGCCGTAGACTGCGGTGTCTACTAGCATAAATGCAAATGTGGTAACTATTAGACCTAGTGCGGGAGCGTGATAAGAAGCAAGTGCCGCCAGGCGATGCTGTAAACAGAAGCAAATGTAGCCGTTGACCCTGTGATTAGGGTGCGGTGGCCGCTCTCTAACCTGTCGGACTCATGGGTCTGAAGGATATTGGGAAAGAGAGCTCGTGTAACGGACAGGATTCGACCCGTGGTAAGGTCATCCCAAAATTTGACTTGGTAACTTTTGGACGGCCTTGGTACGGGTTGAGTCCTGGCCATTCCCAGTGTCAAAGATGATTTGTAAATTGAGTATGTTCAGTGCAATTGTCTCTCTGCGTTGTATATATCATGCCTATATATTTTTTTCTGGGATTTTGTTGTTGTTTTGCCAGTGTTAAATAAAAAGTAACTGGGTTACTGAGGAAAAACTGAAATTCTTTAGTGATGGAAGCACTAAACTTGAATAGGTGCATTCCAGTAGCAATAGTTATGTTTTGAGAACAGGAGGTTGGCTGAGTGCTGAGATTCCTGGAAGCTAATGGCTGGAATTTTAGGAATCCATTCCAATCAATCCCTCGGTAGGGTTGCTGGCACGAGGTCTGTCAGAGAGAGAAAGAGAGAGAGAGAGAGAGAGAGAGAGAGAGAGAGAGAGAGAGAGAGAGAGAGAGAGAGAGTTGAAGTAACTGTTCGTACCGCTGGGAGTGACCGTTCGTGTTTCGAGAAGTGACATGCTCCTGTCTCTTGGAATAGCCGTTCGTATCTCAGGAAAGTTGCACTTCGTATCTCTTGAAGAAACAGTTCTTGCCTCCTGGAGCAATCGTTGGTATCTCGGTGCAGTATCCGTCTGGCATCAATGGAATGCAAGTTCGTGTCCCGGGGAGAAAATGTTCGTATTTCTGTGCATAACACCAGCCACGTGTGTGTATTCTTTCGTGTATATCTGTACAGAAAAAAAAAATCCGTATTTTCCTGTTTTCATCATTTTTTCCTGTTAACCGGAGAACGACTTTCCGATTATTTTCTTTTATTTTGGCGGATTTAAAATATTTTTGTGTTTTGAAATAGGATTAAATAACACTGTACATGCATTTTAGCATTAAACGGCGCAGAAACGATGAGCTATTTACAGCTTTGCTAAGCTTTAAACTAATCTCTCAGCTTTGTTGTTAAATTTATTCGTACGTACACGTTATCCGATAAGTGAGGGTTAAGAGACGGAGCCCAGGAGCCGGAGCACGCTATTTACAAAGAATTAAGTGTAAGGTATAGTTGAACCATGTAAGAAGCTTTATATACAGGTACGAAAGGGTTAAGGAAAAAAAACGTTTAGAAATGTGTAAAAAACGATTTTAGAGGAAGTTACGGGGCCAGGAGTTACTACCCGAAAAACCTATGGTAAATATTGGGTGGCCACGCATGCACGAACGCGCACACATACTTACACAGCTTTAAGAAGAGGTATGACAAGGCTCTTAGAGCAGGGAAAGAGTGGACCTAATGGCGACTAGCGAAGAGGTGGGGCCAGGAGCTGTGAATCGACCCCTGCAACCACATATAGGTGAGCACAAACAAGTGAATACACACACAAGCGAGCGGGTACGTGTATGTCCCAAAATACTGACAGGAAAAATTTATATGGAAGATTACTGGGCAAGAAAAAGATATACTGAATTAAAGATAAATTATAAAATAAATATATTGGAAGCCCTTTGTTTACAACATGGTGGCGGACGCTAGATCAAAACATTAGCCAAGCCTTTACATCATTACTAGAAAATAAATCTAATAAATGGAAGGATAGCCTGGCAAAACTGGAAGAAAATCAGTAGAAAAATTTAAATAAAGAAAATTCTACTTTAAAAACTAAAATAGAGACATTGAATGTTTCGGTACAAATGCAAAAAAAAAAAAAATACATCACAAAAGCAAGCTGATACATTAAATAAAAAAAAAGAGGATGTAGATAATGAGTTGATAAAGAAAAATGAATAACGATTCAGAGGCGATTAAAGATTTTAAAGAGAACAGAACTAAAACAGAGGACAATTATGCTGATACTGTTCAACAGAACAAAAGTCAGAGCCATAGAGGAGGTTTATCTGGCTCAGAACCTCACATAATAATGCAAAGAAAAGGGTTCAGATGATGATAGGACTAAAAGCGTATAAATCTGAAAGAGAGAATGTTAAACCAAAATCATTGAAGAAAGACAAGTCGTAATGGCTATTGCTAGAATATTGTTTCTATTTTGAAGAACTTGCAAACAACAGACAACAGGTCGTATTAGCTAAGGAAATTAGTGCTAGAACAAATATTGTATTCTTTTAAAGAGCTTGCAAACAATTTCAAACTAACCATAAACGGGTGGGGTTCGAACCCCCGGTCCCCCAGTCTCAAAACTTCACACCGAGGGAGACTCTTGACAGAAACAAAAATCAATTATTGTTCATGGCTGTGTAGAAATAAAAAAATAAAAACCAAAAGGAAAGGAGCCAAAGCAGAAAGACAATTCATTGAAATAACAAAATACTTAGCGGATTTTAGCACTCAAGAATATACAGCGAGACATGTTGGTGAATTGGAAAATATGAGAAAGATAAGAACAGGCCGTTGCGAAGAACATTTACGCATATAAAGAATAAATAAGGCTGTAGGGATATACAAATAAGTGAAGAACTGTCAATGGGTTAAACGTTCATCAAGTCATGTAATAGAAATGAGAGAATGAGAAATCATATGAAGAATTTACTGTAGTGTAATAAAATATTTAAAAATGTCAAACAGGAAAACGGATCTAGGAGTTATAGTTAGTAACTCGCAAATAATATGTATATTAAATTGTGAGAAACTGAAATCCTACACCAACATATTTTAAATATATTGAGCGAGAAACTTAAAAAAAAAAAATATTTACGACGTATGTTAATCTAAAATTATAATATACAGAATACCTGAAAAAAAGTGTGGATGATTTAGATGAGAGCTACAAAAAATATGAGCTGTGAAGAAAAACTGTTGATATTAAAGATGGACACACTGGCTGATAGGAGGAAAAGAGGACATCCAAAAAATAGATAAAGAAGCCCTCTTGTTAATGCAAGGGGGTAACACTAGGCCACGTTGGAAAACTGAGGGAAAAAAAAGGTAGAGCTAAATGGATATATATATATATATATATATATATAGGATGGGGTCCACCTCTGGTGTCAATTGTGGGACCCATTGCCTCGGAGAAGTGGATAAAAAGACTTCAAGGAAGAATATTAACGTTAATTATATATGTGAACGACACTCTAGAGGGAGAGGAGATAGAGAGTTTATGTACTAATCTTCCCGGATAATATTAATGTAATGAGAATAAAAACTGGAATACACAGTGCAAGAAAACAAAATGATTTGTGAGAAAGACGCAATATTCGTTATTGCGATGTTTCATCAGAGACTTTACCGAGTTTCGTCCAGTCTTGAGCGAAACGCCGCAATAAAGGTTTCACTATAAATAATGTATCTTCACCAATACCTGTCAGCTTATGGCATCGTTAATCCACAGAAACTGTCAGACAAGTAGTTACCGCATCTCAGCCCCAGCAAGTGAAAGGTTAGAAAAATCGGAGAATGAGAAAGAGGACCGGAAATGTGGTATAGATAATGGTGGGTCAGAGAATACAATCTCTGAACTTGGAGAGAGAAGAACCTTATGCTAAGTGTACAAGCGAGCATATTACTGGAGATGCACTAGAAGCAAATAACATCAGTAACGTACAAAGCGCCTCGTTAATGTACGAGTTGCACTCAGGAACTTTAACAAATCGTCATAACTGACTCTATATACACCAAACTAGGTGAAGTAGGATATAGGAAAGTATTGGTTTGGAAATACAGGGATCGGTTTTGGGCCCGTTGTTGTTTATAATATATATAAATGACCTTGACGAGAGAATTACTAGCTCGAGTCTAACTTAGAGTACTTGTCTGCCAGCTTGATGACTAACCTATTAAAAAAGCCCAAACTGTTTGTTCCTGTTGGCCTTAAACGATAGAAGGACAATGAGGGAAAAGCGATAACAACACACACTGTACTTAGAACTGGATAGGACGAATAAGGATAGGCTGGGATCTGGCATAAATGAGGCAGTTAAAGGAGGTAGTTAAAGAAACAGATGATCCAGAGGGACGGTGGGATGACAGCGAAGAGGATAATGGTGGAACAAAGGCCATTAAGCAGGAAATTAGTGAAACCAGTTGAGGCAGTGCTAGAAGCTGAGACTCAACCCCAACAACCATAATTAGGTCATTCCATTACCAAAGCACAACACATACCAACCACAGGACGGGTTGACTTTGAACCCAGGGAGTCAAACCCCACCCGTTCGTGGTTTGTTTATAATCGTATTAATGCGATTTCGTGAGTCGCAACATATGCAATTTCGTGAGTCGCAACACATGCAATTCCGTGACATACATAAAACGTGATAGCTAATCTAATCCTTCATGCTATCTTACCCCCCATTCCTTATCACCTATTATGCCTTTCTACCTAACGGTAACAGCCACATTCCCTTCTCTCGTTTTCCCCTTCACTTCCCTCCTTTCTCTTGATCCCTTCCTTTATCACGGGCAGGAACATTCACGACCATTCCCAAGACGAGGGGTTCCGTGTAGTCAGTAATCTGGTGGATAACACGGCCTTGCCGTCCCTGTATCGTATAATTCGCCTGGACGCGAGGCGGGTAGTGTGTCCACCTAGGTCCCATTAGGGGTAACCTGACCTACCTGGGCTGGTGATTACGTCTTCATTATCATCTAGACTCTAGTTTACCCGTGTGGAGTAAGTGTGGAGTTTCTGGAGTCCCTTCCACTCCCTCCTACCCTCTTGAATATTCCCTTTCCTTCCTCCTTTATTCCTCACCCTTCTTCTTTGGTTTCATCTCCCTTCTTGATTCTTCTTCTTATAGTTTTTCGTCTCAGTTTCATTATATTTATTTTTCCCCTCCTCGCTTAATCAATTCTTGTATTTATCTTTCTTGATTCTTCTTGTTATATTATCCATATTTTTGCATCTTGCTCTTACTGCCACGAGGACATTTTATTTTACGCTTTTATATTTCCTTCTCTTCCGTTTATTTCCTCTCCTTCTCCTTCTTCCAGGTATTATCTTCAACTCACAAAATTCTCTCTTGTGATTTTCTCAATCTTTTTTACTCTGTCTTCCATCTTTCCCTCCTTTCTTTCTTCCTTCTTGGCACATTATTATTTCTCCCTATCTCCCTTTCTCTGTTCACTATGTATCCTTTCATTCTTCTCAGTGCAGCATATCCACTATTCATCCCATCTCTACACACTGTCTATCCTTCCTTCATTCTGTTTCTGAACACTGTCTGTCCTGTCTCCCCCTGTGATTATTTTGTATATATATATATATATATATATATATATATATATATATATATATATATATATATATATATATATATACAAAATAATCACAGGGAGAGACAGGACAGACAGTGTTCGAATAGGTAAAACTTGCGATTCTGATATAAATAGCAACGCTATTCTTGCCGAATAAGGCAATCGAAGATTTGTGTGACTAAAATATGCAAAAATAACCACTGTGAAAATAGGAAATTAAACAAAGGTTTCATTTCCTATTTTCACTATAGTATTTTTGCATGTACAAGCGGCTTTGGAATGGGTTCACATAACATAGGTTTTCGCATATGGTACAACAACTCGGAAAGTTTATAACAGCATAAAAAAAATATAAACAGTGTTCCTGAACAACACTTGCCCTTTCACGAGGCAGTGAACAACCGAGACTCTCACCAACCCTTCTCTTTGGAGCAAATATTTTTATGTTGGAAATTATATAAAATATCGAGAAGTTGAAGATTAAGAGACATGTGCAAAAGTTGGGTATCTTTATTGTTGAAACGTTTCGCCCATACAGTAGGCTTCTTCAGTCAAATACAGAGGTAGCAGGTGGATAAAAACTATTTCAGGTGATTAGTCCCTCAGCCTGGAGAAGAGTTCAGATCCATGGTCTGGATCGATATCGTTCCAGACCATGGATCTGCCTTGTAAGGGCCAGTAGAACTGGTGCAGTGTTACTCCTTTCTTATGTTTTCTTGAGGGTGTGTATGTGTACTAACCTATTTGTGGTTGCAGGAGTCGAGTCATAGCTTCTTTCCCCGCCTCTTCACTGGTCGCTACTAGGTCCTCTCGCTGCTTCATGAGCTTTGTGTGTGTGTGTGTGTGTGTGTGTGTGTGTGTGTGTGTGTGTGTTTGTGTATGTGTGTGTGCGTGTGTGTGTGTGTGTGTGTGTACGAAAACGCTAAACCCGTAGAGCAACCGACGAATGAGAAGGAAGCAGGTTTGATCCCAGCAAAGTAAGCGTAGAATCAATTTCTTGCCTCAAAAGCCCTTCATCAAGTTTCCTTCTTTTTGAAGGGACCAGGAAGACTTTAGCTGTTTGGCATTAACTGTTATAGCTGTAACGTTAAACTCACTTGGGCTGTTAAGCAACTAGGTTTGATCCAAGAAACTGATGGGAAGCTTTGATTACTTAGATCTAGAACTCTCCACCTCCCATTAGTTATTAGGTTTAAAGCCGTTTAATTAAGAAATAAATGAGAGGAAAAAGGTTATCTTATTTTCAAGGATCACGATAGTAATTATCACTGCACTACGTATATCAGCGTGTCAGAGCTGGCTGACGCGTTTTCTGACACATTTGAAGTTTTTGGTACAATATACATTTAAATAACAGAAGTTATGTTACACTGAAGGAATGAAAAAGTCACAATACCGTGGCTGGAACAATACACCGATAATGCTTACTTAGGAGACGAACCTAATGACATTTATGTTCGTCCTGGACCATTGAGCTATGACTTGATAATGGTCCAGTACGAACCGAAATGTTGTCTTAAAGTTCCTCTCCCGAGGGCCAGTTTTTGGTGAATTGATGTTACACAACGAATGAAAATAATCGTCACTGTGACAGCATATCACTTGGTCACCAACAGTCAAAAATATTTTCATACCTTGGATTACGGCATCGGGTAAATTTTAATCATATTCTGTGAGACGATAATAATTACTTGATGTCTGGGCTAGAGGCAGCACTGAAATCCCCCTAAGATGAGACTAACTAGCTGCCTGGCCATTTTTACAACAATTTCCATTTGTTCAGCTCTGTTCTTCGCTCTGTCCGTCGGAAAGTGAACACGGATGAACAATAATGACGCATTATCTCGCCTGAGATAATGCGTCTTATTAAGCTATTATCCTTAAAATCCGTGGTTTTTTTTTTCATATTTGCGGGTTCTCTTAAGCTACATAAAGCTATAAGCGGCTTTCTCTTCAATTATCGTATTAGGAATCACCGACAACAGGAACGTATTATGCTACATTTTATGTTCAAAATAAACGAATAAATTCCTGGTGGGGCTGGACCTGCAACCAGCATTGCTACGGTTTGACCCCCATCCATTCTTTTGTTTATTCACGGATAGTCGTTTATTACGACTTATATTGAGTTTATACACTACGTGTCTTTGAGCGATATGAAAATAAATTTTCCCGAAGGCTACTGGAACTGTATAAGACACGGTATGGTCACAAACGGTGGCCGCTAACGGAGACTTAAACAGAAGTTCTGTTTATGGATACTTCCTATTCAAAGCCTCATAGACCGATGGTAAAAGGGTTGGACCTGGTAATAAGGGCACAGTTTGATGGGATGGAAATCTTTAGCTTAAGATCTTTCGCGCACTGTGCGTAGTCAGGAGCTATGCAATGTTGCAAGACTAGCAACAGACAGTAGGGGAGGAAATTCTCTCTGTGGCAAGGGAGAAGTGTAAAGCGTCAGGCCATGTCACAGTGGAGTGATTTTCATCCACGTGTGGCTTGTTCTGCATTGTTAAGATAGCCTGTTTGCTCATTATATATATATAAACTCCGAAAGAGAGGATCTCCTCTTATATCCGACACTTATATCCTCACCCCCTGTTATCTCATCCTCCAACCACAACAGTATAGGTAAACCTTCTCTGTGCAGTTTATGGTGTACTGCTGACCATAAGACACAGTATAGCAATATCTTTGCTACTCTTCTTATTTCGGTTAGTGGGATTTGACTACCTGTCAGGACCTCTGGGATATTTCAGGGGAAAATTTTAATAAAAAAAATAATTAACATTGTATACGTCAATTAAAGTAGTGCTGTTCAGAGTGGTTAATTTCAGTTTTGAATGGATGATGTTATAGGTTTGGTGAGACATGTTATAGGTCTAGTGAGACATGCATGATTGTGTGTCTGCCTCTCATTGAAAAGTGGGTTCTTGGTATTTGAGGTACATTTGAAAACTTCCCTTTCCATGCCCTCAGGATTAGCAAAGATAAGCACAGATAACATACGCCAGATTTTATTCTATTCTGTAGTTTTCCCTCTTCCTCTGTTTCCTATCGTTGCTCTTGCACTCCCATAATTTCCATGTTGAGCGTGCAATTGCTTATAAATCATTGATGTCGCACCTCGCACAGTGACGAGGATAACATCAAGTAATTATACGTACAACGAATGTGCGTACCAACTATGTACTTCTTGATTATAATCAACATTACATCTGATGTCTTGCTTACATGATTACAAATTATCTCTGAGTGTCTGATTATATATACATGAACGAGGGAATAGAATCCATGAATCAGATTTTGGCTTAACAAAGTGTTATTGGTGAATGGTTGAAATAGGAATAAAAGACATAAAATAAAGAAATATGTGTAGTTGCTTTGGTTTATTGTTAAGCAGGAAACGTTGATTTAACGTATATATTACTTTGTTAACCGTTAATCAACAATAATATATATATATATATATATATATATATATATATATATATATATATATATATATATATATATATATATATATATATATATATATATATATATATATATATATATATATATATATTTGTGTGTGTGTGTGTAATTAACACTCCGGCTGTCTCCCACCGACTTAGTGCGTCCCGTAAACAATAAACACTTGCACTATCATTTCACTGTCTCGCTAAAGGCTCGCCGACATCACAATTCGGATGCCCCTCCAAACTTCAATGTCTTCACCCCTCCTTCGGAGCTCAGGCACTGTACTTACCACCTCTAGGACTAAAAATCCGGCTAACCAGTTTCTCTGAGTCTCTTCATAAATGTTACTTTGCTCATACTCCAACAGCCATCAAGTCATGAAAAACCACTTGCCTCCAATCACTCCTAACACGCTCGCACACACCTGTTTGATGTTCAAGCCCCTTGCTCATAAAACCTCATTTAGACCCTCCCTCCAACCTTTCCTAGGATGACCCTTATCTCTCCGTCCACTACAGATTTATACACACTCCAAGTCATCCTATTTTGCTCCATCCTCTCTAAATGTCCAAACCATTTCAACAACCTTGGTTGGTAGGCAAGGCAAAGAACTGGAGTTTCCATAGAAGTGTTTTTGGGAAAGGAAAAAAGGACAGTCCCATTAGCATGAGAGTAGGCAGAGTTATGAACTGGTAGGATAGCAGAGGCAGCGACGAGGGGAAATTTCAGAACAGAGAAATTGAGAGTCACAGATGCGGAGGCACGGAGCATAGTAAAAAATAAACTAGTGAATGTATATGCTACCGCGCATTGGTTTGCCGTAGAATGGCCGACATGAACATCAAGGACAGGAAGCAGTGAGTTAGATTCCCATTCAGCTTTGAACGTGATAGAAGGAACAAGATTGTTAAATTCGTCGAGAAATGATTGTGGCCAGAAAGCAAAAATATCGCCAACATACCGAAACCAAAGAGAATAACGAACCCCAGAAGGAAATAGAACAGTCTCTAAACACTCCATATAAAGGTCAGCAAGAACAAGGGATAAAGGAGAACCCACAGCAACACCAAAGGCTTGAGAATAAAAGTTACCTTGACTGTAAAAGAAAGTAAAAATCCACACAAAGGCGAATAAGATAAAAAGGACATCAGTTGGCTGGCCATTTGTAAGTGTATAGTGCTGGAAGCAGTGTTAGTAATCGCTATAATAAGGTAACACAGCAGAGATTATGTCTCTCTTTAGCGTGATTATGTCTTAGTGATATGTTGCAAGGTGAAGGAGTGTCTCGCTCACTCAGTACCTTGAAGCTATCACTGCACGAAACGTCAATATTTAGAAAAAAGGTGCTCGACAGAGATAGGGGATGATTATTGAAGACAATGTATACCAGTAAATGGGTTTTGCTAAGTAGGTCCAGTTAGGTAAGGTTAGGTTAGATCTGGTTAGGTTACATAGAATAGCCCAACATAACATAACTCATCCCAAAATAACTGAAGAAAAAGAAACCCAATCTAACTAAACCCAAGGCAATCATTTAATAGATTGGTTTATGGTTAGGTTAGGTTAAGTTAGATTATTAAAGATTAGATCATCTTATTTAACCTAATCTACCCACACCTCACCTAACATGAAGAAAAAAAATTTTTGGACAACTTGTACAAAATAAATTTATCGCTACAGCAAAACGCATTTAATTTTGTATACTGTTATAAAATATCATCCAATTCTATGGAGCAGCTTATCTAAATATTGACCGTTGTTTCTAACACAGTTTCTCTCTATCTACATATCTAAGAGAGTATTATCAGAAAACTTCGCTGTTTCGTGACCAATATACGGAGGATCGAACATCCACTGATGAGTTCAGATTCAAGAACTCTTCTCTGAGTGTCGTCCTCTTTGGCATTTAATAGTGTGCCATTCCAATCTATTAAGTGGCTTTTAAAAATTATATTTATTATGATGCATTACTTAGATTACTTGTTCTGCTTACATACTAATGTTCGGAAATTCATTTGTGAAGATCTCTGAATATTTCACTTAGAGTTTATCAGTTTTATAGAGGATAAAGTATACTCCTGCAGTTGAGCCATATTGGTGGTGTTTGTGTCTGGTGATGCCCATAATAGTAGTTGAGTTTGCTGTTGAAAGTGATCTTAGAGATTTGTTTGGCTTTCGAGTAGTTGAGGACGACTACGTATTTCGTTTCAGTTGCGTAAGGGTCTGGGAGAATGTACGATGTTACGGACACATCATCTGCAAACTCTGATGGAATGTCTAGGGCTATGTAGTTTGGTGAGGATTTGTTCGAGGGAAAGAGTATTCTTCAAAAAAATTTGCTACTGCAGATGCGGAGAACTCTTACGAGGAAACCTAAGAGAGTCTGAGTTTAACCCTGAAGTCACAACACGAGTGGATGTGAAGATCGTGATGGTTAGTGGATTTCCGACAGACCTTCAAATGAATTTTTTTGGTTAGACTTGCAGAGTAAAACATCTAAGAAGTGTATCGTTCGTTTCATTTTCAAGTTTAAATTGTATGGAATGTTCGACCTAGATCAATTTATTTTGGAGTTTGGAGACGTCAAATTTTTTGGGTGTAAAGATAATCTTGTTATCCACTTAGCCAAGTGATGGAAGACAGGGTAGCTTTAAAAAGTGATTGGACAAATATATGAGTGGGAGAGGCTGGGTTTGATTGGTGTCGTGGGTACGGGAATAAATTCTTGGGTAGTTTTGGGTAGGGGTGGTTTTGATAAGAACCTGCCTTGTATGGGCTAGTAGGCCTTCTGCAGTGTTCCTCCATTATTATGTTCTTAAGAATCGCTCAGTTACAATGTGATCCATATAGAGGTTTGCAAGGACTGTACTTGAAGACCAACCCACTGGAAAGCATAATTTAATAAGGTCTGTGAAATCGTTGGCAGAGATGGGTAACTCAAGGAAGTCACCAATTTTTGGGTTTTAGAGATAAATGGCTTGTAACCTTGGTGAAAAGGGAGGTTACGTCTAAACTGGAGAGTTTCTTGATCCTTATTTCCATGTTGTGGATACGAGTGAAGAGGTCTTCTGAATGATTAAGGTGTGTGGAACTGATGGTGCCTAAGAGTTTGGAGAGGTGTTTAGCGAGAATATTCGCTACCTTGTGAAAGGAACAGCCTATTCTAAAGAAGAGAAATCTCAGTGGAATGCCAAGGAAACGGTTGACTATACTTTTCCAGGTTTTCAGTAAGCCAGAGATATTATTTTTCAGCAAAACGAACCTGACAGCCTATCCTAACAGTGACAAAAATTTACGTAATATAAAATAGCCTAATTGACCTAACTTGTCTGAGAACTTACATAACTTTAGTTAGTTTTTCCTTTGGAGAAGAAAGTAGATGTTCAGGTGAAAGTTTCGTAATACAATTCTTCTTTGACAAGTTACATTTTCATCGATATTTTCCCCTTTCTTTAATACTCCCATTTTTCTTTTGTTCCTATTATCTTTGATATCTATTATCTGTCATACTCCATTTTTTTCCTGTTTCATTTCCCGTTTTCTTTCATATTACCCTTTCTTCTTTAACACCTCCCACAGCTTGACAAAGCTCCTGGAGGGCGAAACGTTGCCACAATAAAATGTCACATTACTTGCACTTGTGTCCTTAATTGTCGGTAATTTTACCAACATTAATACAATCTCCAATTTTCTTCAAATTGGCTCTTTTCTTCGACAGGCTCTCCCATTTTTTTTTTAATCGCTTCACACCCCCTTTTCCCCTTTCTCTTTGTTCATCCTACTACAACCCCTTCTCACCAACATCCATTGTCCACTTTCTCC
Organism: Cherax destructor; assembly: GCA_009830355.1. Classification (NCBI taxonomy): domain Eukaryota; kingdom Metazoa; phylum Arthropoda; class Malacostraca; order Decapoda; family Parastacidae; genus Cherax; species Cherax destructor. The sequence goes on from WNWK01000681.1 coordinate 291,866, forward strand.
ATTCTCTCCACCCTTCCAATTTGGAACATAATATATATATTTCACAGCGATCACTGATGCAAATCATCCATCACCTCCCCTCGACCCTCTCTTGCTGTCTCTCTCCCAAACAGCAATTCCCTTGTGTGAACTAATTTCTCTCGGTTCGAGTCTCGCTCTGTAAATCATTTGCAAAGATAGCATGCACAAAATTTTCCCAGCGTGTAATCTTATGGTCTCCCGGAGCGCATTTATTGAGGACAAAATCGTTGGCAATTAGTAAGGGAATGTCGTACACCCAGATATGTGTATTTCTCAGTGTATATACATATTGAGGAGGTGTGTGTATCTCTTAGGGTATATACGCTGAGAGGTGTGTATCTCTCAGTGTATATATACTGAAAGGTGTGCATCTGTGCATAAATACCGACCGGTGTACATCTCTGTGTATAAACACAAAGAGATGTGTGTATGTGTGTCTCTCTTGTAGACACACAGAGTTGTGTACCTTACAGATATATACCTCTCGATGTGTAAGTTTTGATCGGTGAATATACAACGAGGGTAATTTGATCTCTGCTTATAAACAACGAGAAATACGTATCTCTCATTGCATACAAACAGAGAGGTATGTATCTCTCTGTGTATTCACAAAGAGAAGAATTTCCACGTGTATACACTGAAAGACGTGTATCTAACAGCATACATAGAAAGATATCTCTCTCTCTCTCTCTCTCATATATATATATATATATATATATATATATATATATATATATATATATATATATATATATATATATATATATACAACGAATAGTGTTTATGTGTCCATACCCCGATAGGTGTATAGCTGTCGGTGTATTTACACTGAGAGTATTCTTGACTAGATCTAATTCTAAGTGATTCGCCGGTTTGTTCCCGAGCCTTAAGACCATCGTATAACTGATAGGTTTTAAACATAACATAATAAACCAACTAACCATCCTCGATTTGTTAGTTTAGGTTAAGATTTTAATTTTGTTTTGCTTTTGTTAAGAGTTAAATAGATTTCCGTGTCTCTGGAAAATAGCAGATAACTTTGTCAATGGAAAAGTTTTAACTTCCTCTGTGAGGGTTGTGTAGAGTGATAAATGGAAGGTAAATAGAGGGAAAGAGACAGGGAGAGAGTGGGAATTAGAGAAAGTGTGTCAGAGAAATTATTAGAGTATCTTAGAGAAAATGTTAGAGTGCTGGAGTGAGTGCTACAGAGTGTGTATTAAGAGAATGTGTTAGTGTTAGCTAGAGTTCATTCGTTCGTGTTCATATCTGCGTTCGTGACATATGTTTCTTTGTCCAAGTTTGAGTGCGTATTCTTGCGTACCTGTTTGTTGCGCGACCACGCGTGCGTACTACGAGACTGCGCAACGTAGACTAGGTCGGAAAATAGCTAGCCAGGGAAAAACTCTCGGTCGGGAATAATCCTCAAAAGCGGAAAACGCCAGCGCGAAAGAACACCCTCGCGGAAAAACTTCCGCTAGGAAAAACACTCTCGCGGTAAAACTCGCGCAAATCACCTTCAGAAGCGATCAAAGTTTGCCGTTTTTTTACATTATAACTTGTGATTAGTTGCGCTTGCCGGATGGAATAATATTTCCAGCGATAGTTACAAGTATCGCGAGGGAGAACCTTCTGGTGTGATTGAATATTCCCAGCCTTCCTTGTGTCCCATCCCCCGGTCCATCCCTCTTCCACCAGTTCTCCCCTCCCTCTCTCTATTTCCCACCTCCCCCTCTCTCCATTTCACCTCTCCCTTTCCACCTTTTAAATTATCCAGTGTCCTGACAACTTGATTTCTACTCTGCTAGTTTAGAGCAGCACCCGGCTAGTTTAGAGCAGCATCCGGCTAGTTTGACATTCACTTCTCTTATTCATCTTAGGAAATGTGAAAAAAAATCATTCACTCTCATTGCTGTTATTAATTTTAGGAAATACGCAAAAAAAAATGGAGCCGTTGGCTCAATTTATTTTCATCTTGCAAATAAATCTTGGGTTCCAGCATCCAGCTGGTGTTCAAGCCGAATACTTCTCTTGTAATGTTGTCCGTCAGCTACTTTTAAAGGCTGGCAAAAGGCGAGCTTTATAGCTTAGTACCAGATGGATTTGATCGTCTGCTTCTTGGAAGATTTCAGGGCTTTATCATTTCGGAGATTTTTTAAAGTTTTAATATCGTGGAGATAATAAAGCTTGTTACCAGGGATATTTTTAAAGCCCTACACTAAAAATATTTTAAAAATTGAGCAGGGTGAGCTTAAAACCTGACACCAGAGAGAATTGGGAGAATTTAAAGCCTAACACCAAAGAGAATTGGGAGAATTTAAATTATGACACAAGGGAGAATTTAAAGGCATACACTTCGGAGATTTTATTGCCCGGCACCACCAGGGTGATTTCAACAATCACTAAATCGTGTTAAGGCCTTTCCTGAATATTAAGTCCCCGGAACTCTGTCCACCAATCGATTTCCACTGCAGCCACAGGTCCCTAATCGCTGCTGTGTGCATCAACACGAATGGTGTGAGGAAGGCTTTGCCAAGATCGTCCCAGACCCCAGGAAAATACCAGCCAGGAGGACTTTTCATGTAAAGCAGAAAAAAAGGGGCTTTTTCTGCTCTTCGCGCTGCTTTAACATCTCGCGTATCGGCGATTTCCATAAGGAACTCCTACAATAACAATTGTATAGGGTAAGGTGTATATATACATGTATATACGTACATTCCTTAGCGGCATGAATTTCATCGAACCGACAGACACTGAAAGTGAACCATGGAATCCAGGGAGAGAGGATATCATCTTCAACCCTGTTGCTAACCTCTGGACCAACTCTTGCGTATGACCAACTTCCACTGACTAGAGGGTCCTGCCCACCTGTGACGATTTCGACGGATACACTTCTCTTGTAACTCCAGTATATGGCGTCCCATTCTCCTACCTCTATTTAAGACTGACGTGTGACACAAGGGACACAAGATACGGTAGAAAAAAAGACGAGAAAAATACGCAAAGGATCTTAGCTAAAATTATTTAAAAGAGAGATAGAGAGAGAGAAAGAATATTGAGATAGAGAGAATGGGAAAGTGGAACAGAAACGGAAGAGATGTGAGGAAGAGTAGGATCAATAGCACTTACAAAAATAACTTGAAAATTAAAAAAAAAAATCGTTTTTAGAGTATTTCTCATTTTTTTAACATTAGATCCTTTACTAAACACAAACGCAAGCGTTTTCGTGACTTCTCACATTATCAAGTACTATAAAATCAAAACAAAACAAGGCATATAAGGGCAAGACTACACCTCACAGTCACATCACAACACCCGACTCTCTAAAACACAACTGATACTCTAACCAAGCATTAAAATTTTTTACTTGTCTAATGTATCATTAAATTCTTCCCAAATTCTATTAATTATAAATGAATCCAATTTATATAAACCAAAAGAAATATTTATATTATTGAGGCTACCCAGGGATAGGCTACACAGGCTGAGGCTACCCAGGGATAGGCTACACAGGCTGAGGCTACCCAAGGATAGGCTGGGGAAGATAAGCCGGAAGGATAAGGAAAATCAAGATGTAATGAGGAGGAAAGTAAATAAGGATGATGGAGGAAATCAGAGAGGATGAAAGCAAGGTGAGCGGGAATTTTAAGAAGATAAAGGGAATTATAAGGAGGCAAGGAGGAAGGTAGACATAGGATGAGGAGTTTAATTAGGACATGAGAGAGGGGAGGAGAAAGAGGAGGTAGAGAAGGTGGATGAGGAAGAGGAGGAGGACGAGGAGAAGAACAAGTAGGTGGAGGACGAGTAAGAGGCGAATGAGGAATATGACGAGGAAGAACTTGGAGGAGGACGAGGAGAAGAACGAGGTGGAAGAGGACGACGGGAAAGAGGAGGTAGTGGAAGAGGCGTAGAAAAAGAAAGTGGAGGAAAATGAGGAGGAGGTGAAAGAAAAGGAAGAAGAAGAAAAGGAGGAGGTGACTGAGAAGAATGAGGAAAAAAAGAAGATAATAATGAAAGATTTTGCAGTCCAGTCCTCGGCCTACTACCATCTCCGACCTCTGGTGGAGAGGAGACAGAGGTAAAGGAGTAGGAGAAAACGGAGGAGGAGTAAGAGAAAGTGGAATAGGAGGATGAGGAGGCGGAGTTGGCAGTGCCAGCGACAGTAGAGGGAACAGGAAGGAACGTGAGGAAGACCAGTGAAAGTTACGACCAAGAGAGCAACTTCAGTGTATTGATGTCTGCTCCTCCATCATCGCCGCAGCCTGCCAAGAAGCCGCAGTGTTTCACTGCGGTATCACCGCAAGCGCCACCAACCTGAGAAATATATCCAGGCTTGATAAAGACCTCGTTTTGCCGGTGATGCATAGCTAATAATTCTCATTCTTATTTCCTGGTCTCATTCCCAGTAAATTTCCACGCGAGGTGAGGTCGTCAGAAAACTGCGAGGGGGATTACGAGTCAGTTTATCGCCGTCTTTAACGACGTCGATCTTGCGTAAATAAAGGTTTTAAGCGTATTAGTGGGATTCAGTTCAATGGGGTCGGATCCCATTTTGTCTTCGGAACTGATGCTCCTCCTCCACACATTTTTATTCTAACCCTTAAAGCAGACTGGTGAGTGTAGTATTGTTTCCTTTCTTATTATTATTAGCCCGGAGACTTAGTAAGACAGAATAATCAGAGATAATAATGAAAGACACATGTGCAAAACTTAGATAAATTTATTATCAGTGTGTTGCACATGTGCCTTTGCTCCTTAACTTGTCGGTATTATAAGCCATTTATAATATAATAAGCCATTTATAATATAATAAGCCATTTATAATATAATAAGCCATTTATAATATAATGGCTTCTTTACATCGGGGTCAGTTGATCCGTTTTCCCAGGATGCGACCAAAAAAATTCACTAGCAATAAGATGAAGAGGTGAGCAGGGGCAACAGGAGAACAGGAGGCAACAGAAGAACAGGGGCAACAGGAGAACAGGGGTAACAGAAGACCATTGGCAAATGGAGAACAGAGGCAACAGGGGAACAGGGGCAACAGGAGAACAGGAAGCAACAGGTGGAATAGAAGAACGTCCAGCGTTGCCACTCTTCTCGGGTTCGACCTCCGGTCCTTTGGTTGTGAGCTGAAGCACTAAACCCGTGTGAGGCATTCAGCTCTACGAGGGGGTGCAAGCTCGATCCTCCGTCCGATAAGAGCGAGACAAACTCGATACCTGTCTCAAACATTCCCAATATCGAGTCAGAGGCAGGTATTTAGAGCCTCCGATTAGTGAACACAAGATCGAAATAAAAATATGAATTTGAATTTCAGTTTGAACCCAACCGTGCCATGAATGACCCAGATTTCTTCAGAGTTTCACATAAAATAGAAAAAATTTCTTTATTATTATTATTATTATTATTATTATTTGTATTATTATTATTATTATTATTATTATTATTATTATTATTGTTATTATTATTGCTGCTGCTGTTATATTCATTATTATTATTATTATTATTATTATTATTATTATTATTATTATTATTATTATTATTGTTATTGTTATTGCTGTCATTATTTTTATATTTATTGTTATTATTATTATAGCTTTCATTGAAGCGCTAAATCCGTAGGGATCATACAGACCCTGGGGGAATGGGAGGCAATCATGTTGGATGCAAGGAAGGGGAGATGAGGCGTAAAGACGCCTTCCCTGAGAGTCGTGGCTTTCTCAAGTGTGTTTCCCGAGACCTGTAATTATGCCGTGATATAAAAGATTTTTAGCTGATGTAACTGGCAAAGCCGAGAAGTATTAAGTGACCGCCAGCGCGGCCCGGTCCCAGACCAGGCCTCCTGGATGATGGCCTGATCAACCAGTTTGTTGGTGCTAACCTCATGTAGTTGATCGTAGGCACCATAGCCTGGTTTATCAGGAATTAACTTGAGAAAATTATCCAGTTTCCTCTTCAAGACAGCTAGGGTTCAACTGGTAATTCCTCTTATGTATGAAGAGGTGTTGAAAAGTCCTGGTCCATTTACACTCCTGCTTTTCATTAAAGGTATTTTGCACTGTCTGCCTAGCCTCTTGCTCTTGTAGGGAGTAATTTCGTTGTAAAGATTTGGGACCAAGGCCTCCCAAAATTTTCCAGGTGTAAATCATGACCAAAAGAGCTTGACTGAATCCATACGGGCAGTGAAGGTTCTCTGTACATTCTCCAATTCTGCGATATTAACTGCATTAGTATACAGCAATATTCGAATATAGAAAACGAGCGACTTAGAGGGTATTATCATTAGCATTGCCTCTCTTGTTCTGAAGTTTCTGATAATCCAACCAATCATTTTCTTTACGTTAGTCATAAAAACACTGCTGTGATCCTTGACCATGCGATGTTCTGACATTATAACTCCTAATTCCCTCACATTCCACTTCCTCTCCATTGTGAAGCCTGATTTTTTTTTTTAATCTATAGCGGAGTAACTGAAATTTGTCTATACTGACCCTCATAATGATTTCTGTGAGCCACTGGTGTGTCTCTTGGTGTGTCTTCAATGGATCTCATTCTCACATAAATTATAGTATCGTCTGCATAGAATGATACGGTTCTATGCTTTATACCTCCGGCTATGTCGGATATGAGAATAAGAAAGAAAATCGGATCGAATGCCGTTCCTTTAGGAACTGAGGTTTTCTCTATGACAACCCCTGATTTCACTTAGTCGACTGTTACTTTCTGCGCCAGATTTGTAACAAGATTAAAAATCCATCTGCCAATTTCTCCGATTATATTCCTTTTGACACATTTAATCACACATGTCGAAGGCTTCAGCAAAGATCTGTCAGCACCTTATTTAAATTTTGCCTGTCTTCCATTGCATACAAGACAGTGTAACAATCCAGCAACTGAGAGAGACGTGAGCGACTTGCTCTAAACCCATGTTGCCCTTGGCTGTCCAATTGTGATTATATGTGTTTAAACAGTCTTACTGCTTACAGATCTATAAAAATGTTTGATAATGAGGGACGTCAGTGTTATAAGTCAGTATTATTGTGCAACTGCTCTACTGCCTCCTGTGTGGAGCGGGGCTATGTTGCATGCTTTTAAATGACTATGGGATTACCCTTTTTTAGTGTGAGTGTGTGTGTGTGTGTGTACTCACCTAGTTGTACTCACCTAGTTGTGGTTGCAGGGGTCGAGTCAAAGCTCCTGGCCCCGCCTCTTCACTGGCCGCTACTGGGTCACTCTCCCTGCGCCATAAGCTTTATCATACCTCTGCTTAAAGCTATGTATAGAGCCTGCCTCCACTACATCGCTTCCTAAACTATTCCACTTCCCGACAACTCTGTGACTGAAGAAATACTTCCTAACATCTCTGTGATTCATCTGAGTCTTCAACTTCCATCTGTGTCCCCTTGTTGTTGTGTCCCATCTCTGGAACATTCTGTCTCTGTCCACTTTGTCAATTCCTCTCAGTATCTTATATGTTGTTATCATGTCTCCCCTATCTCTCCTGTCCTCCAGTGTCGTCAGGTCCATTTCCTTAACCTCCCTCGTAGGACATACCCCTTAGCTCCGGGACTAGTCTTGTTGCAAACCTTGCACTTTCTCGAGCTTCTTCACATGCTTGGCTAGGTGTGGGTTCCAAACTGGTGCTGCATACTCCAATATGGGCCTAACGTACACAGTGTACAGGGTCCTGAACGATTCTTTATTAAGATGTCGGAATGCTGTTCTTAGGTTTGCTAGGCGCCCATATGCTGCAGCAGTTATTTGGTTGATGTGCGCCTCAGGAGATGTGTCTGGTGTTATACTCACCCCAAGATCTTTTCCTTGATTGAGGTTTGCAGTCTCTGGCCCCCTAGGCTGTACTCCGTCTGCGGTCTTCTTTGCCCTTCCCCAATCTTCATGACTTTGCACTTGGTGGGGTTGAACTCCAGGAGCCAGTTGCTGGACCAGGCTTGCAGGCTGTCCAGATCCCTTTGTAGTTCTGCCTGGTCCTCGTCCGATTGAATTCTTCTCATCAACTTCACATCATCTGCAAACAGGGACACTTCGGAGTCTATTCCTTCCGTCATGTCGTTCACAAATACCAGAAACAGCACTGGTCCCAGGACTGACCCCTGTGGAACCCCGCTCGTCACCGGCGCCCACTCTGACACCTCGCCACGTACCATGACTCGCTGCTGTCTCCTGACAGGTATTCCCTGATCCAATGTAGTGCCTTCCCTGTTACCCCTGCCTGGTCCTCCAGCTTCTGCACTAATCTCTTGTGTGGAACTGTGTCAAACGCCTTCTTACAATCCAAGAATATGCAATCTACCCACCCCTCTCTCTTGCCTTATCGCTGTCACCCTGTCGTAGAACTCCAGTAGGTTTGTGACACAGGATTTCCCGTCCCTGAAACCGTGTTGGCCGTCGTTGATAAGCTCATTCCTTTCTAGGTGCTCAACCACCCTTCTCCTGACTATCTTCTCCATGACCTTGCATACAATACATGTCAGTGACACTGGTCTGTAGTTTAGTGCTACGTTCCTGTCTCCTTTTTTAAAAATTGGAACTACATTTGCTGTCTTCCAAACCTCAGGTAGTTGCCCTGTTTCGATAGATGTGTTGAAGATCGTTGTTAGGGGTACACATAGCTCCTCTGCTCCCTCTCTCAGGACCCATGGAGAGATGTTATCTGGCCCCATCGCCTTTGAAGTATCTAGCTCGCTTAGTAGCCTCTTCACTTCCTCCTCATTTGTGTGTATTGTGTCCAGCACTTGATGGTGTACCCTACCTCTCCTCCTTTCTGGAGGCCCTTCTATCTCCTCTGTGAACACCTCTTTGAATCTCATGTTGAGCTCCTCACACACTTCCCGGTCATTTCTTGTGACCTCCTCCTACCTTCCTCAGCCTGATCACCTGGTCCTTGACTGTTGTTCTCCTCCTGATGTGGCTGTACAGCAGCTTTGGGTCAGATTTGGCTTTCGCTGCTATGTCATTCTCGTACTGTCTTTGGGCCTCCCTTCTGATCTGTGCATATTCATTTCTGGCTCTACGACTGCTCTCCTTATTCTCCGGGGTTCTTTGCCTTCTGTACCTCTTCCATTCCCTTGCACACTTGGTTTTGGCTTCCCTGCACCTTTGGGTGAACCATGGGCTCATCCTGTCTTTTTCGCTTCTCCTGTTACCCTTGGGTATAAACCTCTCCTCAGCTTCCTTGCAAATTGTTGTCATATATTCCATCATCTCGTCTACTGACTTCCCTGCCATCTCTCTGTCCCACTGAACTCTGTGCAGGAAGTTCCTCATGCCCACATAGTCACCTTTCTTGTAGTTTGGCTTCATTTGTGCAGCCCTTCCTGCTTCCCCTCCACTTGTAACTCTACTATGTATTCGAAACTTAGAACCATATGATCACTGGCCCCAAGGGGCTTTCATGTGTGATGTCCTCAATATCTGCACTACTCAGGGTGAATACTAGGTCCAGTCTCGCTGGTTCGTCATTTCCTCTCTCTCTGGTAGTGTCCCTTACGTGTTGGTACATGAGATTTTCCAGTACCACCTCCAGCATCTTAGCCCTCCACGTTTCTTGGCCCCCATGTGGCTCCAAGTTCTCCCAATCAATTTCCTTATGGTTGAAGTCACCCATGATCAGTAGCTTCGCCCTGCTCACGCGAGCCCTTCTGGCCACTTCTGCCAGAGTGTCAATCATCGCTCTGTTACTCTCATCATACTCTTGCCTTGGCCTCCTGCTGTTCTGTGGTGGGTTATACATCACTGCAATTACCACCTTGGGACCTCCAGACTGTAGCATCCCTACTATGTAATCCCCAGCTTCTCCTCCGTCTCCTCTCTCCATCTCGTCAAAATCCCATCGGTTTTTGATCAGCAGTGCCACTCCTCCACCCCCTCTGTTCCCTCTGTCTTTCCTCAGGATCTGGTATCCCATTGGAAAGATGGCATCTGTTATCATACCTGTGAGCTTGGTTTCTGTGAGAGCTATTATGTCCGGTGATGCCTCTTTGACTCTTTCGTGCCACTCCTCCCACTTATTTGTTATTCCATCAGCATTGGTGTACCATACCTTCAGTTTCCTCTCTACTACTGTGTTTTGGGGGTCTGTGAGGGTGGGGGACCTGGTGGTGTACTGTGGGATTCTATAGTGGAGTGTTGGGTGGGGGCTGAGATTGTTGGTTGTAGTTTGTGTTGGGATAGTGTGCTTGGTTGTTGGGTGTTTGGGATGGTTCTGTGTGTGCTTGTTCTTGTTGCTCCGCCCTGCTCTGGTTGTCCTCTACTGATTCTGTCCTTGTCCCTCCTCCTCGCTCCTTTCGCCTTTGTGTCCTCTCCTCAGCTGCTGTCGTTCTGTTTTTGTTCTGTCCCGGTCTAGGAACACCCTCCTGTATTCTTCCATTTCCTTCAATCGTGGTTTCTCTTGGAGGATTCTGTCTCTCTCTGTTTCTGTCCTGAGAATCAGCTTGAGCGGTCGTTTTCTCCCCTTCGAGTACCCCCCTATTCTCTGAAAATTTACAATCTCGGACATGTCTTCTTCACCTATTTCTTGAGTATGCTCTCAATCTCCTTTCTTTCTGCCTGCCGTCTTTCAGTGTGTGTCCTTCCTCACTCTCCTTCAGCCCATGAATAAACACTGCCTTTGTCCTCTCCTCCTCCCATTGCCTTTCCCTCTGCAGCTCAGGCTCCTGTTTCTCCCTTCTTTTTCCTGTTGCTCTTGGTGGCATGATCGTTCCTCTGCATTTGCCCTATTCCCCTCCACCTGCTCTCAGCTGCTCACCCTCTTCGCTCCTTGGCCCTGCTTGGTAGGCAGATACGGCCATAGCGTAGTTACATCTTCCTTCCCGATGGGCCCCCTTGATGCTGTGTCTTTACTGGTCAATACCCCTGTAACCTGCTTCAGCCTGTTTACCTCATCTTCTAGGCCCCTTATCCTGGCTACTGCATCTTCAGCTTGTGCCTCCCAGTTCTTCTTCTCCTCCTCCAACCTCTTTTCCAGTTTCACAGAAAGCTCTCTCTCCATCTTTGCAGAAAGCTCTCCTAGTTTTCTCTCCCACTCTTGTTCCATCCTTTTGCACTGCTCTTTCATCCATTCTTCCTTACCAGAGCCGTTCTCCTCTGGACCCTGGGTCCTGCGAGTCCCTACCACCATTTTTTTTTTTTTTTTTTTTTTTTTGGGGAGTGCAAGAGGAAGGGGAGAGGTAGATACAGAGAGAGAGAGGGGGATTAGGGGACTAGAGAGAGAAGGGAGACAGGTAGAGATGGGGAGAGAGAGGATTTGGGTACTAGAGGGAGAAGGGGGGAGGGAATGGTGGAGAAGGAGAGATATGCAGAGGTGGGAGAGAGAGAGAGAGGATTTGGGGACTAGGAGAGGGGGAGGGAAGGGTAGAGAAAGTGAGATAAGAAGAGAGGAGAGATGGGGAGGGAGATGGGGAGAGAGGGATGGGTAGAGGGAGAGAGATGGGGAGAGAGAGAGAGATGATTTGGGGACTAGAGGGAGAAGGGTGGAGGAGAGATATGCAGAGGTGGGGAGAGAGAGAGAGAGAGATCGGGGACCAGGAGAAGGGGGAGGGAAGGGTAGAGAAAGAGAGCTAAGAGAGGGAGAGATGGGGAGGGAGGGAGAGCTGGGAGGGAGGGAGAGCTGGGGAGAGAGATGGATGGGGAGAGGGAGAGAGATGGGGAGACAGATGAGAGAGGGAGAGCTGGGGAGAGGGAGAGAGAGAGATGGGGAGAGAGATGGGGCAAGAGAGAGAGATGGGGCAAGAGAGAGAGATAGGGAGAGAGAGAGAGGTGGGAAGAGAGAGATGGGGATATAGTGTGAGATAGTGAGTGTGTGTGAGGGAGAGATTGAATGTGGAGTGTGTGAGTGTGAGAGTGTAAGAGAGGGGAGAGAGTCAGGGGGCAAGGGAGTGTGTGAGGTAGAGTGAGAGGTAGAGTGAGAGTGTAGGGAAGTGGGTGGGTGGAAGAGCGGAAAGGTCTGGGAAGGGGAGAGGGGATGAGTGAGGGGGTGATAGAGGCGGGGGAATGGTGGTAGGGGCTGTCTACCCACGTTAGTCGTTATGTATCCTTACTGTCCTTATGTACCCACGTATGTACTGCCAATGTACCCAATCCCTTGGTTTCCTTGTCACTGTCTATGTGAGCTTAGAATTACTATCAGTTGAATTATTATTGTATGTATGGATTATTATTGTATGTATGTGTGTGTGTATATGGTTTAAGAGGGAGGGAGAGAGGATGTGTCATATCAGCTTTCAGAAGGTGTGAAACCCTTGTGCTGTGTTTGTATGCCCACGCATCTATGTTTGTGTCCCAGAAAATATTCCTCACTTCTATTTACTAATACTTATATTTATATTTACTTATATTTACTAATACTAGTAAATCTAAAAGTTATGATACTCTACTCAGCTCTACAGTGCCTAAACCCGTGTGTGTGTGTGTGTGTGTATGTGTGTGTGTGTTTGATGTCCCTCACTAGTTTCCCACACATTCATCAATCCTATCTCCACCTTATCAATGTTGTTTTTACTCTAGTTCAGGTAATAGCTGGCAGGAGTGAGTGACCCTTAGCTACCAGTGTCAGAGACCAGTACTTCCGACACAACATGCAACCAAAACTAGGCGAGTGTACTTGCGGCTGGCAGTGGTGGTGGACAAGTTCTGCTTCTGCCTCCTTGTTGTCGTACTGCATTGACCTCTAAGACTTTCTTCGAAATCCTTCACCCATGATAAAGTATATCCATTTATACTCATACACCACACGTTCCTCAAGTATTTTCACTTTTGTAAATTACTCTTCACTTTTGGTACGTTACACTTATTTATAATGATACCCAACCTATGACGTCACCACTTCCTGGAGGAGGCCTACTGCCTGCCACCTTCCCTGGTTATATATTTTTGTTTTTGTTTTTTCTTTCTTCGTTTTCTTGTTAACTTGGTCACTCTCGCTGTATACTACCCCACATGTTGCTTGTTAACCAACCTCTCTTAACTCTTGACCTTTTAACTTTCGTCACTCGCTTTATACTTCGTATATATATTTGTACCCGTGTGGCAACAGTGCCTGCTAGGCCTCAAACGATTTGGCACTTTCAAATTTTCTTTTGTAATTTCAGGCTTTCTCTCGCATTTTTTTTAGTTAATATCTTTGGTTATCACTTGTAGGGTTGTTCACTGACCCTGTCACTACCACTGGCTTCTCTAGCAGCTAATGTACCACCTAAAAACACTAAGATTCACGGAGCCTTGTGTCCCACTACACTCTAACGCGCCTCTGTGTGTGTGTGTGTGTGTGTTAGTTAGTTACCATTTTGTCCTAGACACATGTCGATTAGACACTAGGCCTGTTGTATGTATGTGTGTGTGTAACGAAACACTTCGAAATGTTTCGGCCCCGCCGGGAATTGAACCCGGGCCCTCCGTGCGTGAAGCAAGAGTGCTAGCCACCATGCCATCGGAGTGTGTGTGTGTGTGTGTGTGTGTGTGTGTATGTATGTGTGTGTGTGTGTGTGTGTGTATGTATGTGTGTGTGTGTGTACTCGCCTAATTGTACTCACCTAATTGTGGTTGCAGGGGTCGAGACTCAGCTCCTGGCCCCGCCTCTTCGCTGTCCGCTACTGGGTCTCTGCTCTCCCTGCTCCATGAGCTTTATCATACCTCGTCTTAAAACTATGTATGGTTCCTGCCTCCACTATATCTTTCTCTAGACTATTCCACTTCCTGACTACTCTGTGGCTGAAGAAATGCTTCCTAACATGTGTGTGTGTGTGTGTGTGTGTGTGTGTGTGTGAGTGTGTGTGTGTGTGTGTGTGTGTGTGTGTGTGTGTGTGTGTGTGTGTGTGTGAGTGTGTGTGTGTGTGTGTGTGTGTGTAGTGTGTGTGTGTGTGATGTGTGTGTGTGTGTGAGTGTGTGTGTGTGTGTGTGTGTGTGTGTGTGTGATGTGTGTGTGTGTGTGTGTGTGTGAGTGTGTGTGTGTGTGTGTGTGAGTGTGTGTGTGTGTGTGTGTGTGTGTGTGTGTATGTGTGTGTGTGAGTGTGTGTGTGTGTGTGTGTGTGAGTGTGTGTTTTAAATAATAGTAATATAATAATAATTACAATAATTATAGTAATAACAGCAAAAACAAGAATAACAACAGAAATAATAATAATAATAATAACAACAAAAATACTGCACGTAAATAGATAAAACAAAAACAAAAAACACTAACTCGGCTTTGAAGCTCGTTTGTATAAGCATCGTTTGATTTCGTTTAATAAAATCCAGACTTCTGCTGGTTCATATAAAAACGCAGAGAGCCGGGGGGCAGCGCGTTTTAATTGACTTGTATATTAAATGGAGCTCGGGTAATGTAAGAGGAACGCGTGTGAACCTTGCAAATCAATTTTCATTGTGATAGTTTTTTTTCATTCATTTTCGCCCTCCAGGCTCAGGGGGATTATTGTTTTTCTGTGTGTGTATGTGTGTGTACTCACCTATATGTGGTTGCAGAGGTCGAATCACAGCTCCTGTGTGTGTATTAGTTACCATTTTGTACTAGGCACATGTCGATTAGACATGTGTGTGTGTGTGTGTGTGTGTGTGTGTGTGCGTGTGCGTGTGTATGCGCGCTCATGCGTGCCTGTATTTGTGAGTGTATGTACTTATTTGTAGTTGCAGGGGTCGAGTCTCAGCTCCTGGTTCTTCCTCTCAAACTAGCCACTATTGGGTTCTCTCTCCTGGTTTCGTGAGCCTTATCATACTTATTCCGGAAGCTTTGTATAGGTCCTGCCTCTGCCGCCTTGTTGTCCAAGCTATTCTACTCTCTGACCACTCTGGTGCTGAAGAAATTATTCCTGATATGCCTTATGAAGGTCTTCTCTTCAAATCAGGTTGCTCTATACTGTTGTGAGGTTTGCTAGTCTTGCATGTGCCTCTGATGTTATATGAGTTGTTTTTTTTCTGGCGATATGCTTGGTGTTATATTCACCCCTAGGTCCTTTTCGCTCTCTGATATTTGCAGCTTCTCTCTTCCTCTGCTGTACTCTGTGTCCGGTCTACCCTCTCCTCTAATTCTCATTACAATGCCTTTTCTTCGGGTTTAACTCGAGAAGCTACTTATTTGACCATCTCTATAGTCTGGGTAAACACAAATGCAATGTAAAGCGATACTTAATTTACAACTTTTCGCCCATTCAAGGGGATTTTTCAAGTCTTGAAAAAGCCCTCTATGTGGGCGAAAACGCTGTCAATAAAGGACAGCATTATTTTGTTTCGTTTCTTTATCCATCGTGTCGGTATTTTACACCAGTTATCTCCACATCTGTCGTTCGTTGATGTTTTCCTGAAGTTATCATTGCCATCTTCTAGTCTTTTTTATATATTATTAATTTTGTATCACTTGCACAGGCACATAACATTTTATTTCCTCTGGTAGGTCATTCGCGTGTAACAGTAGCGGTCTTAGTACGGGTACTTGTCGAACCTCACACGTTATTCTCTCTCCCATTCTGATGCCTCATTCTTTACTGTCTGCTTTCTGTCATTTTGTCATGCTGGTTTTCCGTAAAGAATCGTCTTCCCAGGTGCTCCAATATCCTATTCCTTACTATCTTCTTCAGTACTTTTGTCAATATGGATGTTAAAAGATAACGTGCCTCTTACCTGTGCCTCTTTTTATGTATTCTGACCATATTTGCCTTATTCTAATAGATTGAAGAGACTGGTCGTTTA
The DNA here is from genome assembly GCA_009830355.1 of Cherax destructor. Lineage (NCBI taxonomy): Eukaryota > Metazoa > Arthropoda > Malacostraca > Decapoda > Parastacidae > Cherax > Cherax destructor. Next base: position 307,586 of record WNWK01000681.1, read on the forward strand.
CTTTGTTATTGGGTCATATAGAGGCTTTGCTCCTCTAAGCACCCATGAAGATATGTTATCTAATTCCATCAAGCCCATTTAGTAGTTTCGATACTTTTTTTGTTGTGTTGATGCTTTATTGTGTCTATTGAGCTGCCTGTTGAGCTGCTCTATAGAGATCCCTCTGATTTTTTTGTTGAGTTCTTTGCATGCTTCTCTGTCATCCTCCTCCTTCAGCCTTATTACCTGGTTCGTCACTGTCATCCTCCTCCTTCAGCCTTATTACCTGGTTCGTCACAGTTGTCTCTTTTCTTGTGTTCCTGTGGAAGTACTTTGACTCTGAGTTTCAAATTGTCTTTCAGCTTCCCTTCTTATTCTTGCGTATTCGTGTTTCCCGATTATTTTTGCCATATTGATTTATTTGCTCTATATACATTTCTTCCAAGCTCTCATGCTCCTTCGCTTGGTCTCTTTGCATTAATGACTGAACCATGAACTAAATCTAATTCTCTTGCTTTATGCTTGATACAGTTTTTCTCTATATCTCTTGGCACTTGGACTCCGCTGCCTTTAGCACTTACTTTACAGTTCTACCTCTCAGTTCCTGTTCCCATTGAACGTTTTTCAGAAAGTTATTCATTCCATCATAGTCCTCCCTTCTGTATTTCTCGTTCCTGTCATTCGTTTTCTCCATTTCTTTTCTACTCCCATTTCCACCAGACATTCAAAACTTAGTACCATATGATCGCTGGCACAGAATAGTTTATCTATAAAATAATAGTTTTGTGTAAAAAACAGGTAAATCACAATTGTTTATCTATATTTGCTCTTCGAACAGTTTTTTTTCCGACTAGTCGTTTCTACTTACTATCCTGAGGCTGAAGACTGTGGGCTCATGAAAGCCACAAAGGACCTTAATTGTGTTACCTGTGCATGCCATAGAATTTCGGCTTACAAGTGAAGTGGCCCGGGTTTGACTACTTGCCGCGGTGAGACGTATGAGTGTGTCTCCTTACACCTTCTGCCTCAGTTCCACCATCAGAATATAAATTCCCGGGTTGTAACCAACTGTTATTTTTATTAACAAAAAAATGGGTACATTAGGAGTGCGCTTCTAACCTACTCTGTATCATAGTCAACAGAACAAAAAGTTTCATTGTCTAATTCCATCACATTTAACGAGTTTCTTACATCTGGTAATGAAATCTGCCAGCCTAACCTGGAAGACTTCAGTAATGGTCATGAGGATATCTTTATATTAATTGTAAGTTTATATTAATGATGACTTGATTAATTAGACATGTGTAAGGCCAGGCTATCTTGATTATGGAGACGTTTCGGTCAAGCATTTCGTTATGGGTTCAGCAACTATTGTTGTGGGTGACATCCTAGGAAAGTTGACAGCTTGTCTTACATAAGGCTGGGTTAGGAAAGGAGCCTAGGTAGGATAACACTTAAAACAGCAGATACAAACTTAACAACTTTCTAAGCACTTTAATGCAAGACGATGCGCAGTTTCCACTTAACCGTGAAAGTACAATCGAATACTTGGTGGAATTCTACTAACCAACGTTCAGTATTTCTTATAATATCGGTTCCCGATACTCGCCTCGAGGCTAGCCAACCAAACAACAGAAATGTGGGGCTTTGGTGGGAACAGAAAACCAGGAGTAAGAACGATGGAACAAATTGGTGGAGAGAGGGGGCAGTGGGAGGAATAGGGAAGGCGAAGGCAGTTAATGGGAAGGTGAGACGGAGTAGCGATGGGAGGGAGGACGGAAGAAGAGCAAAGGGAGGGGGTAGGGAGGATGGGAAAGATGTTGAAGGGAAAGGAAGTGGAGGGGGAGAGAGAAGGATGGTGAAGGGAGGGAGAAAGATAATGGAGGGGAAATGAAGGAAAGAGAGAAGGAGGAAGAGATGGAGAAAGGAAAGAAAAGGGAGAAGGTTAGACAAAAATATGGGCGAAACTGGTTGGATGCAAATAGGACTGCCTATCATGAACCAGCAGACCTGCAGTGCCCTTCAGTTCCTATATTCTTTTAAGGGCTTAATGTTCCATTTAGACAGTTGTGGCCTAGAGAATCTTCTGATCTCTTAGGCACTCTGGCTGCGCCCCTGCGCCCCTGCGCCGGGATGGCTCCAATGAAACCTAGTTTTTGGGAGTTCAGAGTTACCTACCAGCTGCACCAACACTTCTGCTGCTCCCTAAGAGATTCCTGTGAGTTTCAAATGACTTACGCTATCGTACACGCCGGACTGAAGACAGCACTTGAGCCGAAGATGTCATCTATGGCGGGTCATCATTTGACTAAGACCCGCGTCAGCAAAGGCTTATACTGTTTCCTGACCAATCTTACCTAACCTACACTCTCAACTTCCTCCTAAAGCTAGTGATTTAATCCACCTAAACATTATCATGTATACTTTATACCCTAAACATTGAAGTTAAAGCGTAAACAACATTCATTCCATCTCTGTATACAAACATCCATACATCATGATGCCACATAATGTATCACAACATTCATGGTGCACCGTACACTAACATCCAGGCGGTTCAGTATTGGAGACATCAAGAAAGAGGCGTCTGGCTAGGCTGCATTAGCGAACCACTAATTTTTCTTTGTCTAGAGATCGGGTTTTCATGGTGATGGTTTTCATTTTCATCCCTGAGAGTTTTTGTTGTGTGTGTGTGTGTGTGTGTGTGTGTGTGTGTGTGTGGTGAATGTTGTCTCTCTCAATATAGAGAAGATGAGAGAAGCGACGATGTGAAATTCGAGAAACATTAAATTGTTTGGTCAATACTCCATGCTACTTTTTTCTTCTTTTTTTTTTTTTTGCAAATCATAAGATAATTGACAAGTGTCTTCTTTGTCTTACCCACAAGTGCCTCTCACTTGTCAGTTCTTCACACCTTTACATCTCTCACTCTCGGTGTCTTCAAAACATTATAAGTCATATTTTTCCACACTGTGTATTCAGAATTTCAACGTTAGTGTGTCTTACTTGAAGATGGAATAAGATCACAGTATGTAAATAGGTGATATCACAATATGCAAAAATAGCCACAGTGAAAAAAACATAGTGAAGTTCCAAGCGCTTTCGTGCTTTCTTACATTATCAAGGATCTGGTAATGTGAGAAATCACGAAAGCTCTTGGAAGTTCACTTATTTTTTTCACTCAGTGGATGTTTTTTCTTACTAGAAGACTGAATACTTTTTAATGGGTTGTGTAGCTTCTAATTTGTTATTTTGTCAATAAAACTTGGATGTATATATACTCAGAAGCATATACTGTATACTCACACAAATACATACACAGGCAAAAATGTACATGCGTACACACATCCCTACATACATATCAAAAGGCATAAACACGTATACATAAATTTTTATGTGCACAGGCACATAGTGCACACATATACATATGCGCACGAAGATATATGAGCATGCATCCATATGTATACATATGCGCAAGCATACATCCGTATATGCATCTATTCACAATAATTTACATTCGTACGTTCACACACAATAATACATACACCCATACACATGCACATTTGCACATGCAGATGCACTCAGAAATGTACATAAGTCCCTTCATATATTCGTATATACACAGATACACACGAACCTACGTATTTTAATACCTTGCTCCAATAGAATTTTTTCGACCGCAATGCGAGGTAGACGGGGCTGGGCTTATAGATGCGGGGATATCTTTCACGGAGACCGCAGACACCGAAATATGTCTGGTTATAGACCACGTTTCACTCTGGGTCAGAGCGAGGACCTCCTGGCCCAGACAAGACAGGTCCTCAAACCCAAACCCACTTACAAAAATATTTGCCCAGCCCATTTTCAATGCTACCCAGTGAATGCACATTATTTAGGCATAAATGATACATACTGAATTCTTGGGATCCGAATGGACTTTTGAGAAGTTACAGTAAACAAAGAACTTGAGCTTGGTTTCTCTGGCCGAACGATCGTTGCACAATAAGCCAAGATTGCAAGATGTGTCTAAAAAGCACCTCATAACCACGTTGTTGCATGCCGTGCGTGTGGTTCCCATTTTTAAATTTATTTTGGTTCTCTGAGGTATTAGCATGCTGAAGTACACCACGCGTGTTGTATTTAATTCAATCGCGAAGGATTTTTTTGTTAAATTCTCACACGTGAGAAAATTGACGTTATTTTTTCACAAAGATTTTATGCCATGGAGGCGAGACATTGTGCAGCGTTTTAATTCAACCCGGATTATTTTACGGAGTTGGACTATAATCACATTAGTTGTGAATTGGTAATAATCCAGGACTGCTCGAAACATCGTCTGGAGTTTCAACTCCAAAGTTTGGGTTATTTGTGAATTGTTGCAGTCACGGTATTGTGACTTTCATTTCTATATTTGTGTTGCTAAGTTCAGGGAGGAATTTGAAGTCCTGTGGAATCCGTCCAATTGTGTTACTGTAAAGTTCACCGCATTTCCTTCTAATTTCTAGCTAATATTTTGTACACGACGGGGGGCTCGACCCACTGTTCCGCTAGTTGAGGCGAGCACGCTGACGCTACACCACCAACGTTAAAGACGCGACCGAGAACCAAGAAAAGGTTATTCAGTTCGTGAAAGGTTTCGGATTAGCGGCCAAACACCCCGAGAGCTGTGAAAATTTGTACCACGGTACCAACCTGGAAGCTTCCTCATCCCGTGCAGTTCTGCAGTTCTCAGTTTTGTTTCTTTTAATGTCTGTATTGTAGTGGGTACTGTACTCGCTTATGTGTGGCTGCAGGGGTCGAGTTTTTGCTGCTGGCCCCCGCCTGTTCCTGGCTTCGTGCCTCTTCTTAAAGCTATGTATGGATCCTGCCTCTGCCACTTTATTCTTCACGTCGTTCCACTTTCTGACTACCCCTTGGCTGAAGAAATACGTCCTAGCATCCCTACATAAAACTAATATCTGTTTTCAACTTCCAACTGTGCCTTTGTGTTCTTGTTTCCTGTCTCTCAAATAATCTCTTTACCTCTCCTCATAGGCCATAACTCTTAGTTCCTTGAATAGTCTCGTTGCAAACCTCTGCATTTTCTCCAATTTCTTGACATGCTAAACCAGGTGTGGGTTCCATACTGGTGTTGATTACTCCAATATGGGCCTGATGTATACAGTATCCAGTGTCGTCAATGACTAGGTAAGCTAGTTGGCTCCTTAACTAGTATGAGAGAGAGACCAGTATGTACAATCAGCCTGCTAGAGAGTGTCCTCCAGGCCTAAGCGTAATTAATAATGTTAGGCCGGCTGGAGGTCAACCTCTTACCCTGAACGGCTGACGTTCTTAAACTGGAAGCCATTCACGGCATAGTTGGGAGCCCCAATAACTGCTCAGCCATAACTGCCACCTTGGCTGACTGTAGAGAAAAGGCAAGAAGTGATTGTGTGATGAACGCTGAATAAATATGAGGCACTCGATGCACGCAACATTAACCTTATCAGTTCTTCTGAATATTTTGTATGTTCCTTTAGTTCCTTTGGTTTCTCCTCATAGCTCTTTCCCTTTGGCTCTGGAATCAAACTTGTTGCACATCTCTGTGTTTTTTTTTCATGATTTCTCAGTGTGGGTTCAGTGCATGCCCAAAGATGAGCTTGAGATATGTCATATAGTGTCGTGAGTAACCATTTGTTGAGATTCCTGGAAGCTGCTCTTACATGCAGAGGTTATCTGGTTTGTGTGTGTGTGTGTGTGTGAGTGTGTGTGTACTCACCTAGTTGTACTCACCTAGTTGTGGTTGCAGGGGTCGAGTCACAGCTCCTGGCCCGCCTCTTCACTGGCCGCTACTGGGTCACTCTCCCTGCACCATGAGCTTTATCATACCTCTGCTTAAAGCTATGTATGGAGCCTGTGTGTGTATGTGTGTATATGTGTGTGTGTGTGTGTGCGTGTGTGTGTGCGTGTGTGTGTGAGTGTGTGTGTGTGTGTGTGTGTGTGTGTGTGTGTGTGTGTGTGTGTGTGTGCGTGTGCGTGCGCTCGCACACGTCTTCAATGTGTATTAATGTTTGTAGAATTACCGACAATATGGTAGGTAAAAAAGACACAAATGCAACTAATGTGACAGTTTATTGTCACATGTCTTCAATGTGGATACTCTCAGGTATGATGGGCTTTGTACGTATATGCTTTGTAATCAACGTGTAGAGTTACGTAGTTTCTACTGCATCGCTAATATATTCCATTTTCTCATCGCCATCATACTGAAAAAAATTCTTGAGTCCCTCTGGCTCATTTCAACTTTTAGTTTCCATCTGTCTCCTCGTTCGCTTCCCTGTCATGTAAAAAAAAATAAAGTTTCATGTTTACTTTCTCGACGGCTTAAATACGTTAAGTGTTATTTTCTCAGTGTCTTATTAAAATTTCTGAAGATAATTTATATACTCATAGCTTTAAATGCGAAGTTGATTATGACTTGTTTATGTCTGTCTCCGGTGAGAAATTTGACGCTATGCATAACTGTATTTAAAGGCGAAGAGCCGATACCGTACCTCGGTTGTTAGCAGAGACCGGCACTAGCTGAGGTATGCTTCCATCTGCCCTGCGATACCACCCACAAAAGTCGTGTATCACCGAGGTACCTAGTTACTGCTGGGTGAGCAGTGGTAATGGGTATAATGAAACATGCTCGACGTTTCATCTCATTTCAGGACGTAACTTGTCATTTCAGTTGGGAGTCGATGGCGCTGCCATTTGAGCCATTAAGTCTTGTTTTTTTTTTTTTTTTTTTTGTCTATATATTTTACCTAACATTATTACTTGTCATTCACGTTTGTTCATTTGTAGTTTTGTGAGATAAGGCGTTTCCAACGCTTTATTTCAGTCATGGAATGTGCTACTGCCCTTCCCATCCTCTCCTGTCTTATTTCTCTGCATTTGTCTTAAATTTCTTTTAGGCTCATGGGACGGGATATTTGTATTTAAATCCTATTTTTTTCATGGTGTTTAACTAGACTATTTCTTCAAGTTTTCTACAGTGCTTTGCATATGATAATGTTGAGAGATATTGAATTATGCTTCAGTATTATTGTCATTCTAAAAATAGTTCTAATTACAGAAATTGTTTTAAAGATTTGGGTAGGTGGTTTACACAGGGCTGTTGCCACTTCCTTCGGTATCCATTGCAAAATATTGCTTGGTCCCACTGTCTTTCAGCGTATCTAACTATTGAATTTGTCTTCCTCCTTGCTTTATGTTTCAACATTTGGGTACCATATCGTGTTCTCCTCTTTGCATATTTTTTACAAATTCTTAATAAGTACTTTGCATCCTTCTGATCCTTTTCCAAATATATACTTTTCTTGCCCACCAACTATTTGCCCTGTTTTCTGATTTTTTTTCCTATACTTATCTTAATTCTTTCTCATTCTTTATAGTTAATTATTTTTATTTTGAGTTCAACCATGGGGGGACATATCTACTCGATGCTTCCCAGAACCTGTGTAATGTTTCATTAATTTGGTCGTGCAAACTTTTCCTCCCTTTGTGTTCTGCTTAGAATTTTTTTTTTATTCCTGCATAGTCACTTTGCTGATTTCTTGAGCTCTTCCCACTTTTCTGGGGACTACATGTCTGTAGCAGGTAATCAAAAGTCAGGACCCAGTAATCACACTCTCCTCTTTGTGTGTCGTATTCTATTTTTACTGTGTGTGTGTGTGTGTGGGTGTGTGTGTGTGTGTTTATCTGTATTTAGAAGAACAGTTCTATGCTGATGCCCATTCGGTGTTTGTGTGCGCATGCGCGCGTTTGTAGGTATCGCGTGCTTATCTGTGTTTGTATCGAGAGTGTATATGGAGTGATCATTATTCATGAAGGTACCAGTGAGTGAGTGGAGGTGAGGGCCATACGTGACAGTGCCAATGCCACGCCCACACAGACTGACTGGCACCCACTCACTGTTATTACACCTCCTTGTACTCCACCCCTCTTCCCAAATCCCCTTTCCCTTTTACCCGCTCCCCCTAAACCCCCCTCCCCTATTTCCCTTATTGCTACACCTCTCTGTTATCCAAGATGCCCTTTACCCACTCTATATAGCCCCTCTCTCACACCCTCTCCCTTACACTCCCTCCATCACACTCCCTTCCCCAGTACCCATCCCCCTACATAAATGATAAGTGACAGTCCCCTGAACAAGCTGAGAAAGGACAGAACTTCTTTAAGGTACCAAACTTTTTCAAGACTTAAAGAATATATGCTGATAAAAAGAGAGAGTATCATGTAAGAGCATAGGTCTGTGAATATCGATAAGGTGGAATAAATTGACAACACTTTATTGCGTTGTGGAAAGTTTACAGATGACTACCTTTCGCTCGCGCAGGGTTTAATTCAGGTCACTTGATCTGAAAAAACGTTCTTGCTTAAGCGAAACGTGTAGTCGTCTATGAAGGTTCAATAATGCATTAAAGTATCTCAATTTATTCCGGATAACCTCACAGAATGCAGAGGACAGACAACAATAAATCAATTGTCAGTGTTTCAAGTCACTCCGAATTATTTATTCTTGTGAGCAAGAACCCAGACGACTTACCTCTGCTTCATGTTGGTGAGACAAATAAGTCTGACAACAAACGACGGCTGTGTCTGTAAACATGCTTAGGACTAGGGGTTAGCGTGATTTCTTTTGTAAGTGTGACACCAATCTCTACTGACCTATCTTACGTAGTCAAAATAACGTTCGAATTTGAAGCCATTGATGACATTCTCATGCACTCTACCTAAAGAAATTATATGTTCGTCAAAAACTGGTGAAAATATATCACAAGGTAAATAATGTCAAAGAGACAGATGACATTTCATGAACTTTACAGAGGAATAAGACAGCTTAATCCATAAATGTCTACCTAGCTGTTGTTTACCGGGAAGTCATCTCTGTGGCCAGTTACCACACCAAGATTCGTGGCTGATGGCCTGATAAATCAGCTTCTTAGTACCAGTGTGTGATGGTCACTGAACGATCCCAGAGAGATATTCCCTATATCTCATAACCCCAGCCCATTGTACCCCAGTGCATGCAACCAACATAGTAACTGGACCTCATTACATACAAGAAAATTAGTAAATTCATTTCACTACATGCAAGAAGCATAGTAATCAAATGCATTAAGTCCAGCATAGGCACCACAGCATAGCTGATCAGTAAATAACTTTAGGAACTTATCAAGTTCCCTCTTGGAGAACGCTAGAGGTTTGTTGGTCAATAAAGCAATCACAAACTTTATACAACAACTGCAGTGACAACAAACGATATTAAAGTCTGGGAAAGAATATTAAGAGTGTCAGCAAAAGACATGCAAGGAATACCTAAACAACACAGAACAATTTGGGTTTAGAGCAGGTCGCTCCTGTCTCTCCCGACTACTAGATCACTCTGATATGATTGTGTTTGCACGCAAGACAAACAAATTGCTACATAATATACACACAGACTTTGCCAAAGCCTTTGACGAGTTTGTTCATGGTGTAATAGCACACAGAATGCTTGCAAATGTAATAACTGGCAACTTAGACCGATGGCTTTGCAGCGGCCAACACACCAGACCTAAAGAACAATAGTCATCAAAGCAAATTCAGAGGCTGCCAACACTGTATTATGACCTACAGTGAGGATTCCACGCTGTATCATACATCAAACTTCATATAAGATTTATCGCAACAATAAACTGAAAGTAAATCATGCAGCATATTGCGCAGTGCATGACAGCCAGTGTACAGAGGGGGCGCTATTAATAAGGTGTGGATGTGTGTGAGGGATGGATGTTAGGGGTGTGTGGGGCAGGGAATGTGAGAGTGAATGCAGGGGATGTGATTGGCTAACTTTTCCGTTATGGCTTATTCAGCAATTTCGCTAAACCAGCCGATCGTATATTACTTTTTGTGAAGGGATTTAGCATAGTGATATTGAGAAGATGTGTAAAAAAAGCAGTTATGTAGAATTCAGGACTTTTATATATATATATATATATATATATATATATATATATATATATATATATATATATATATATATATATAAGTGATCTTAATGCAAGACCGTCCTCCTAACCAAAGAGGTCATGGCACTGTTGTAAAAACAGTCAAATGAGTCACTGTTGAACACTTTTTATATCGTCTCTTATCTTATACCATAACGAAAATACTAAAAGTATAATTAAATATTTGTTTATGGATATAAGGCAACCTAAGCTAACCAAACTTAAATGTAACCAAACTTAACAATTAATTGCTCGGGGAACTGGTTGTTATACAGAGGGAGGAGTCAGGTGTCATGCAATAATTATTGTTATTATTGTTATTATTGTTAGTAGTAGTAATAGAAGTACAACTGTGCTACTATTCCTACTATTACTACTAATAATAATACTAGTATTAGTATAGTAGTTGCTGTACTGTTATTATTACAACTATTAATCTTACTGCAATTACCACCCTCTCCAAACCTGTCACCACACACGCGCGGGCGCGCATACACACATACACACACACGCGCGGGCGCATACACACATATATACACACGCGCGCGAGCATACACACACACACCTACGTACGTACGTACGTATGTGCATGTAAATGCACGTACGTACGTACGTGCATTTACATGCACGAACGAAAATAAAAATACACGAAGATATTGTAGCAGTTAAATTCTCACAGAATAACACATTGCTACCCAATATATTCGAGTATATTTGCCCGGGTTTCAATAAAATATCTTCGACATAGAAGCTTTTCTCAATAATGTTTTCAGTACCTTTTTTTTTATACATTAGTGATGTTTGAAGGTTATTGACGAATCAATAGTGCATTAGAATAGGGGATGGAGCCACGCCTTCAGTGTATTGACTCCCCAATGACAGCTGGTCACGCCTTTCTCAAGATCAACATTAACAATAACAATATTTATGGTTGGTTTGTGATTATATCCGTTTGTGATTATTTGATTGTAATTATCTGTTTGTGACTGTTTATTTGATATATGTTTGTGATTGGCTCTCCGTGAATACCTGTGCGTAGGTACGCGAGTAGAACAGTGCTAGTGGTGTCCCGTCTTCAGTGTTTGAAACATAAAATGTTTTTTTTATAACTGATTGACAGTTGTTGAGGCACTTTCTAACTAGTTTTCCACGAGATTCTGTTATTATTATTATTATTATTATTATTAGTAGTAGTAGTAGTAGTAGTAGTAGTAGTAGTAGTAGTAGTAGTAGTAGAAATAGTAATAGCAGTAGCAGCAATAGTAATATTAGTAAAATTAGTAGTAGCAGAATTTTTATCAATATTATTATTATTATTATTATTTCATTAGTATTATTAGTATTATCATTAATAGTAGTAGTAGTAGTAATATTAAAAGTAGTTGTAGAATTTTCGTTATTATTTTTATAATAATAATAATAATAATAATATTATTATTATTATTATTATTATTATTATTATTATTATAATGACGTGTCAAACTTGTAAGGATCAAACAGCGAATAAGGAATGGGAGACAATGGTGTTTGACCCAAAGAATAAGAGTCAGTCCCAATTCCCCAGATCAACAGTCATTCATCTCCCTGAATTTATAAATGTGGGATGTTCAAGAGATGAGGAGGATGCCTTGATGCTGGTGAGGAGCTCTTGATCCATGCAATTCGAGCTACCTTACATTTCCTCGAATGAAATCCGATATATATATATATATATATATATATATATATATATATATATATATATATATATATATATATATATATAGTCAGAACATATTAAAAGTGTAACGTAACGTTCATACTAAAGCAGAAAGCAGCATAGATACAACATACTAGAAAGTATTGGGCAGTCGGTAGCCAATACTTGTCACCATGACAACGCCCTTCAAAAATCAAGTCTGATTTATTCTCGGATGAAAATTCAAATTTCTTAATTAAATAGCACACATCTGCCTGGCTAATTCCGGACGCCCGGGCACCCGACTAAAAGGATATCTTTCATATGTAAATTCCTATTCAGATATTTCATTCGCATTGAAATTATTTCTTTCGATAACATTAGCGATGTCGGAACATCGGCGCTCGACAAAGAGGCAAAACGTAGACGAGAAGAATACAACGAAATCTTCAATAAATAGTAGAATTACCGGAAGTTGCAGCGTGCGACTCCGACATGTTGGGAGGAAATTGTTTACAAATGAGGACACTGGACTAGTATCTCCACCAGGCGCTAGAACAACCAGGCTGTGATGGATATGTGGGCCAGTGGGCATCCAGCACCAACAGCCTGGTTGACCAGGCGAACACCAGACAAGCCCTGCTCAAGGTCGGGCTCCCGAAGCAGAAAAACTCTCTAAACTTATCAAAGATGCAACAAAAGGTGAATGGTCTAAACACCTAGTATACTCAACTGCGTCACTGTCACTACAAGTGAAGTCTTTTCCTATCACCCGGGCTGTGTGGTTCGTACGTTGGATTGCATGCATGCAGCCAATAGTAACAGCCTGGTTGATCAGGCCTTGATCCACCCGGTAAAAATATTAACTCCTTGATCTGTTATCTTATCTGGAAGAACATAAGAGCATAAGAAACAAGGAACACTGCAGCAGGTCTACTGGGTGACGTGCAATGACTGGGAGTAAGGTCTCCTTGGAAGAGACCCGGGCCGGGATCCATACCGGCAAATCACATAGAATAGAATAGTAAGGTCTCCAAATCTTTGACCCCCGCCCCACCGGGGGTCATCGGGAGCTAGAAAACGTATCACAGGACTGAACCTAGACTAACTCCTCAGATCAAGAATATGCTGGTGCTGCCATACAACGAGAATTCATGGACGGTTAAAAGTATTTTGATAAAGAATTCTCCTCAACACTGTATTGGGGGTGTTTACAGGAACAGACTGGCAAACCTCTAGATGTTAGGTAAACACAACACCGATATTCGATACGAACAGCTCTGGAATCAAATGTGATATTCAACCATACCAGAGTTTGCAACAATCCTGCAAATTGTTTGGAAGCCAGAGTCCTAGTTCCCTGTACCTCATGGCTGGAAAGAAATATTTTAGAATCGGCAATAATAAGACATTGTAAGCATTCATTATATAATAATAGTTTCGGATTATTCAAACATTATTCATTTATAATTGAGGCTATTGTGCATAACCTGAAGCTGGATTCCTATACTAATGCTTTGGATTGTCTTAAGTGTCGCAGTTCCACACTGAGGAATTAGGGCTTGTTTACCTGATCTCTTGCGTTAGACCTGTGTCTGCTCAAGAGTTGCGTGGGATAGATAAACTATAAACGTCTCCTCTGGATAAACTATAGATGTCTTCCCTTTGTTGTAAGTGAGTTGGCATAGACCCGTTTTCTTAATATTACAGAATTTCCCTAAGACAATTGCCAGAATGTAAAGCCTTCTATATCGTATCGAAATCTGGCTGATTTTTTTTTGTAATTATCATGTCACTAATGTTACGTTCGCTAGGTCATTACTACATTATCAGTGCTTATGGGTTGGCTATCTCCTAAAGCTTTACTACTCAGCGTTATCTTTCTGGCACTTGACACTGGTCGTAATTGGGCTTCCTGGCTTCTCTTACCTTATTCGAGTTCTCCTGAACTAATCTGCTTGGACTTCCTACTCATTTTTGTAGCATTACAACCTCCTGATGATGTGTTGATTGCAACACGAAAGGCTCCCTCTGTTGTTCTTATATATATATATATATATATATATATATATATATATATATATATATATATATATATATATATATATATATATATATATATATATATATATATATAATGTATGTATGTATATGCGCGCATATGCTTACACAACATGTGAACCTCTTCCACGCAATTTAATGGATTAACTTTCACATCACGGACATGCAACGAAAGTTTGGTTTACTGAAACACTCTCATGTAATTAAAAGAATGCACATGAACACCCCTCCCTCTCACTCCTTTCTTTCCATCTCTTTCTCTCTCTCTCTCTCTCTCTCTCTCTCTCTCTCTCTCTCTCTCTCTCTCTCTCTCTCTCTCTCTCTCTCTCTCTCCTCCACCTCCTCTCTCTCCTCTCTCTCTCTCTCTCTCTCTCTCTCTCTCTCTCTCTCTCTCTCTCTCTCTCTCTCTCTCTCTCTCTCTCTCTCTCTCTCTTTCGGCTTTGCCTGGAGCTCCTGCATGGTTTAAGACCCTGGGAATGTTTTCGTTTTTTATTTTGCTAATTTAATAACTGTTTTCAAAAACATTTAACCAACCATTTTCCAATATATATATATATATATATATATATATATATATATATATATATATATATATATATATATATATATATATATATATATATATATATGTCGTGCCGAACAGGTAAAACTGGTCAAGTAGCAAGAACTCATTTAAAATTAAGTCCTTTCTAAAATTTTCTCTTATACGTTTAAAGATATATTTTTTTTCATTTATATTAATGTAAAAAATAATAATTTTGTATCAAAAGAACCTTAGAACACCTACCTAACCTTAATTTAGCCTAATCCAACTAAATACATTTTAGATAAGTTTACAATAATTTAATAATAAACAAACACAATAAAATATTTTATTTCGTTAGTTTCAGAATGATTTTTGCGAAATTATTGCATACACAAATTTTCGCTTGCCTTATTCGGCAAGAAGAGCGTTGCTATTTAAGCCAAAATCGCAAGTTTAACACATCGGCCGTTTCCCACCAAGGCAGGGTGGCCCGAAAAAGAAAAAATTTCATCATCATTCACTCCATGACTGTCTTGCCAGAGGTATGTTTACACTACAGTTACAAAGCTACAACATTGACACCCTTCGGCCGTTTCCCACCGAAAGAGAAATTACTATATTATCTCTGATTAATGACCAGGGGGCTGTATGACCCTTGTAGGTTTAGCGCTTCGTTTTAATAGTAATAAAAATGATAATATAGTAATGACCGGGGGTGATAGATGGGTGTGTGTATGGTAGGGGAAAACATCGTGTGATGCTGGTAAGTGGGGGGGGGGAAGAATGTTGGGAACTAGGGTTGGGGATGCTGAGGTGTGGGGATGATTAAGTAAGGGTCAAGTTGGGGATGCTGAGACAGAGGTCGTTGGGTTGGTGGATCATGAAAGTTTCGTAGCACCCACTCTACCCCTCCCCCCCACGGTCCCCTCAACCAAACATCAATGAGCTTGGCGCTAATTCGATATGTCGCTTATCCATCAGCGCTGATGATGCGCTGATTATTTTAGCGCATCAACGAGTTTGTGTGTGTGTGTGTTGCTGCCGTAATTGATTAATGGCATGCAGTGTCTGGGCGTTGAACGGGCCGTTGATGAGCCCAGTTCCAGGGGAAAACAGGAAGTAACTGCTCGTTAGTGTTCATGGGAGTACGTACGGGATTGAGTGTGTGTGTGCATGCATGCGTGCTTGTTGATGAATATGTGGGAAGGCCTGCATGTGCGCATGTTACTGCGCACATGTCGGTAAAAGTGCATGTATGTGTTTATTTTGTCGTGCCCATGCGTGAGTGCGTATTTGTATGTATTCATTCGTGCGTGTGTTCCCACGGGGCGTATTTATATGTATACGATGTATATATGTATGTGTGATTATGCATTTTTAATTACCTGTTTGTCGCTTTTAACGCAGAACTAAATACTCGTGGTGTCCCTTCCGTAGTGTTTTATTTCTTCATATGAAAAAAACTTCAGTGACTGAAACACGCACACTGCTGTATCTCCTCCTGAATCCCATTCTAGCATTCTGTCACTCTATTTGTGAAGAATATATTGTTGACTCTTTTCAGAACCTTCTCAGTTTGCATTCGTTTCCCTTTAGTTCTTCCTGTACACTGTGCCATCTCCTTTAACTATTTTCTTGTATTCTATTTAGATCCTTTGAGTGTTTATCCTTGAAGAGACAAAAACAGACAGGAGTGAAGACAAGCACTCAAGTACGGAAGTTTTCTGCTCTGTGTCGAGCATTTTTAAGTTTTTAGAAAACTCTTCTTAGTAAAAAAATATTGTCCAGATATGTATACTTGGATCATTGCAAACCTACACTGGCATATTTATTGTTTTTCGTCTTTCATCGAAATTATTACTTATAGCTCTAGGAGTCATTTTCAAAAATGTCTGCTTATTTTTTTCGTCCATCGTTTCTGAATTTGTTCAGGTGCTGACACCCATCGCCGCAGCATTTTCCAATTATGAGCTAACGTATGTTGTGACCAGCTGTTAGCATTTTTCTTTCCATATGTCTGAGGCTTGACAGTGTAGTATACGAGTTTTAGAAGAGTGCATTTGTGTCATCTTTTTATGACAATCTTTTGTCTTTAATAACCCAGTATTACATTTTTTCTGCCTGACAATTCCAGTACTTTATGACACAGTATTATTCGTGAGGTCTGTTGTCGCGTTCTCTCTTTTCTGTCATTTAGCAATTATACATGCACCAGAGGTGGACCCCATCCTATATATATATATATATATATATATATATATATATATATATATATATATATATATATGGAGGTACCACCTCTGGAACTGTCTTGGGGACCCTTATCCTCAGAGAAAAGAATAAACTTGCTTCAGGGAAAACTCAAAGTTCTCAATAATTCCATCATTTTTATGTCATAATTTTCTGAGTATATGAGTCTTCTTGCACAGTCATTTGTATTATTCTGGTGCTCTGCAGTGTTAACTGTCTTCCAAGTAAAAGAATATTCAGTCCTCCCATTCCTTTCTCTCATGGAGCGTCATTTGCTTCATGAGAGAAGATTTGGCATTTCTAAACCAGTGGTTTTTTTTTATGAAGCTGCGTCTCTCCGAGGGTTCCACTACTCTCCTGATTATCTTCTCTATAAAATGCATGTCAAGGAATATTAACCTGTTGTTCAATGTTACCTCTCTGTCTCCTCACTTAAATACTGGTATAACTATGCATATTTCCCACTTTTCTGGCAAGTATTCTTCGTATTAATTTAGCTGAATATTTTACTTAACGGTTCACACAGTGATTTGTTACCTCTCTCTCAGAGCCCACTGTGACATATTGGCAGGTCTCGTTACCTTTGAAATGTCCAGTTTGTTTACAGTTTTTTTCCCACTTTCCCTGGTGTGTGTATGATGTCCAGTTCCTGTTGGTGCACCCTGTCTCTTTTCCAGACTTATTACCTGGTGTATCACCATCGTGTTCCTTCTGATGTGACTAAGTTACAAATCCTTGTAGATTTAGCTTTCTTTTTTATATTCTCTGTCATTTTCAAAATGCCGCTTGTCTTCTCTCCACACTCTTTGTGTCTTCATTTGTATCTCTTTTTACTCGTTTTCCTTCATTTTCCTCTCTTTTTCTTTTGCAAGTTTTCCATGCTCTTGCTCTCCTTGTCCTTGTCTCTCTGCACCTTTTTCTTTTCCTTGCGAATGCCTCTTCCACCTTGCATTTCCTAATTAAATATTCTATATGTTTCTCATTCGCTGTTCCTTTACCTACTGAGAGGTAATCAGGTCCCCACGGCCTCACTACCTCAGACCCTGACCTCTCATTCCTCTCTTCCTAGTCATACCACCCCTCCACTTATCCAGCCTCAAGTCCACCTCCTTTTACCTTCCCCAACCCCTCCCCAACCCCTCCCCAACCCTCCCCAACCCCTCCCCAACCCCTCCCCAACCACTCCCCAACCCCTCCCCAACCCCTCCCCAATCCCTCCCCAACCCCTCCCCAACCCTCCCCAACCACTCCCCAACCCCTCCCCAACCCCTCCCCAACCCCTCCCCGCCTTCAAGCATCACATTACTCCACCTGACACACTGGTGCATCCCACATGTAAATAAACATTACAGCCTGTCCTCGCTACGCAACAATTTGCATAAACCGACGATCAACCTCCCTCCCGCCTCAGTACTCCCTTAATCCCTCTTAAACCTCCCCAGAGCAGCAGACGCTCTTCCCCTCCTTACCCCTTAGTCCCTCATTTTATCTCCCTTAAAGCTTCCCCAGAACAGCAGACACTCTCCTTCCCTTCCTACACAGTGTTCCGCAAATGAACAAGAAGAAGTAGAAAATACGACGACTTCTGATTATATTAATCCAATGTATAGATAGATATCCATAAAGAAATGTATCGCGTTAGCAGGGCGATCGATATAAATTTCGTAGACCTCTACAACCAACATCTGTGTCGCGGCACCGCAATTTGAGAAGCAATCGAGGCACACTATTGATAATTCTTTTTTTTATACTCGTCGTGGTCTCAAGAACTGCCGTTAATTCCTGATCACGAATTTATTTGAGTTTTCCCAGTGTTGTTTGAGCGCGTGTAATGTTCTCATAATTCTCGAGTGCAATAACTCTCTTTCTCCATGTGCTGGCGGTGGATTTTGACCCCCGTAATGCATTTGCAATCCAGGTTGCATTCGTCTCCTTACGTTACTGTTGCCTCCGCCTTGTTCTAGTTTTCACACTGCTTCGATGTGGAGGACGTATCGCTGCTGTTCTCAGTCCTCTTTTATTGCATCCTGCGAAGGCTGAGGGACTGATCACCTCAAGTCTATGTCTTCTTCTGTCGTAAAGAAGCCTGCTGCGCAGACGATACTTTTCAGAAATGAGGAAAATATTGAAAATTGTTCTATAGCGTTTTTTTTATTGCATATTTCGACGATTCAGAGCTGTTCGTCCATTTTGTGACATAGTTCAATTTTTAAATAAAATATGCATATAAATTATCGTAAAAAGTGTTGAGGTTGCATGTCTTCTTCCTCGGCCTTTATTATTCTATTTTCATTTCTTTCCTCTCCCCCATTTTTTGTATTCTTCTCGTTAGCTCTCTTTAATTTCTCACCACTTTGTTGTTTCCTCTTCTTTGCTCCCTATTAGCCGGTCTTTTTTGTTTTGCTGTTCTTACCGCGAGTTTTAGTCACTAGTCTTTAGTGGCCAGAGACCAAGACAACTGTTAGCTGACAGGAGGATCGATCCATCACTAGTCCTTGTTTCAAATGCCCCATACGGGCTTATTGCTTCACGTACATAATAATAACAAAAATAATAATATCAATAATAATAATAATAATAATTATTATTATTATTTTATTATTATTATTATTATTATTATTATTATTATTATTATTATTATTATTATTATTAACAACACAACAAAGACAACAGTAATAACAGTACAAACAGAACCAGCAACAACAACAGCAACAGTAGGAGCAGCAACAGTAGCAGCAATAACAAAGGAACAACAACGCCAACATTAATAATAATAACAAAATCTTTGAGGTCCACTTCTCGTGTTTTCTTACGATATTTTCTTTGCGGATTATTGTCCTTGACCCTAATTGCTTGCTTTATCTTGTTATATTTTCAGCTTTTGTTTGCTCCCAAACTCGTCTTTTTAATTTGTTTTTATTTCCTAGTGTTCTTGTTCTCGATTTTGTTCTCGTTTTTTTTAAATCCAGAGAAAATTTGTTGTTGTTTACCCTCTGATTGTTGTGTCAGGTTGGCCATGATCTCGTTGTTAAGGACTGGGAACAACTTGCTTCTTAACTCCATCTCTCTGTAAGTCTCTCTCGTTAAAACTCCATTCCTATAAAATTCCATTCCTCTAAAACTCCATTCCTTTAAATCTCCATTCCTTTAAATCTCCATTTCTTTAAATTTCCATTCCTTTAAAACTCCATTCCTTTAAATCTCCATTCCTCTAAAACTCCATTCCTTTAAATCTCCAGTCCTTTAAAACTCCTTGCCTTTAAAACTCCATTCCCTTATAACTTCATTCCTTTAAAACTCCTTGCCTTTAAAACTCCATTCCTTTAAAAATCGTTCGTTTTAAAGCTGTTTCTCTCTAACAATCCTTCACTTTAAAACTCCATTCCTTTAAGATTCTCTCTCTCTTTAAAACTTTCCCTCTAAAAATCACTCTTTAAAACTCCCTTCCATTAAGAATCTCTCTCTTTAAAACTCCTTCACTCTAAAGATTCCGCTCTTTAAAGCTCCATTCCTTTAAAGCTGACTTTATTTAAAACTGCTTCCCTCTAAAAAGCTCTCTCTTTGCATCCTTTAAATCTCTCGCTCTCTCTCTCTCTCTCTCTCTCTCTCTCTCTATATATATATATATATATATATATATATATATATATATATATATATATATATATATCGTGTATATATTATATTTAACGTCTTGTTTCATCCGAATTTACATTTGCTTCCAGCTTTTATTTTTTTGTGTGTATATAATACTGTGTGTCTTCTATAAGATTTACTTGCCATCTTATATGTTCGAGAGACAGAGAGGTAAGACCAGCATTCTTGAGAGTGCAAACCATTTAACAGATTTTCTTTTCCCATATACGATAGGACGAAAGTGTCTCCACGGTATAGTTAACTCTTCCAGACATACTGCCATATAAGATGCACCCTCCAGCCCTGCCTCATTAGGAAGTACAGTAAGATGGCAATTGGTAAATATTTGTTGAATGGGGCCAAAGATAATTTGCTCATAGGTATGCCAGGAAACCATGGTCCTATTCCTGGTCAAGGACACTCGCAATATCCAGTGAAACAGCAGAGCTGATTTTGGATTCATCCAGTGACTGATGCCACTCATTGAAGAGGTTGAACAGTTCAGCTGAACATCGATCTCTTCTGAAAACAAAGTATCGATCATGCAGTAGCTTGTTGAAATCTGCATATTCAGTCACTGACTGGTACATTCTCTCAAAAATATTGTTAGTAACTGACACCCATCCTGGTCAACACCAGGCTCTTCCATCTGTAAACTGTGAGATTTTTCCTTTCTTTTTTTCCCACAGAGAGAGCAAGTTACTTTGTACTAAGCTGAGTTAGTACAGATGGTGGAGAGGTAATGTCAGCTAGTTAGTACACAAACGTAGCGACCTTGAGTTAAGCTTTCCTGTTCCCGCAGCCATTCCCATGACCAGTGATTAATAGAGGTAATGGGTTTCTTGCAGTCTTCATGACGCCAGTGATACGTATGGCACATTTCTTTGAAACAACAATGGAGGTTGTCTTTCCTGATTTGAGACTTGCATATTGGTAGAGAAATAAGTAACTAGTATTTTTTTTAGTGTTGGCTGCGGTAATTTCATTGTGCCAAAATGGTTAATATCCTTGTTGATATTCCCCAGGAACCACCAGATTTAAGAGTGCAGTCCTCCGGATGTCAGTTTTTTATATATGTCTGCTTCCCACTGAGAGCAATTGCTAATAGTCTAATTGATCAGAGACTAGACCTCGTCCAACGGACAGAGGATCGACCCTCTGCCAGTCCTTGCGCTGAATGACTCTGCGTTGGATCACCTCCAAAAGAATTTCCTGGGAAGGTTTTGTTGCGGTTACACAGTTATTTTATTGTATCTTATCTAAGTGGTGAACTCAATGCCAGCGGCCTCATACCATCCACAGTCATACTAAGACTGGAGATTCCGCATGTATTTTATGCAGCACTGAAAAAAAACCCAGCTGCATATACATCTTGCGATGTGATATTTTTTTTTTACGAGATGGATCCCAAAAACTAAGCGGATTAATGGTCTCACGTTTCTTGACAAACAAAATGCTCTTCCCCTTCATGCTTTGAGCCTTTCATGACTATAATAATGTGATCCCTAAAGGCATTTGCTTGATCATTTACATCCCCTGCGAGAGAAGTGTTTCATTAGAAGGCTGGAAGCTCTTAAAACACTAGATATTTACCGTGTTTCAAAGTCAGGTTGTGCAAGATGATTCTTCCACTCTGGTGGGATGCTGTGTCATCTCAGCGATCCTTGTGATCTCGACATACTCAAACGTGCTGCGTGTAAATGCGTCATGTAGATCACAGTTGAAACAGCATCTCTGAGTTTTGTCAAGTCATTGAAAAAGCTTTGACAACCCCGAAGCATTGTCGCAATACAAGTTTGTTCACTAATGTTTGTCTTCTGTATTATCTGCAATAACGAGTTTGTATCCAGGTAGATCACTCAGGGCTTGGAAATTATATCCCGAAATAGGTTAGAAGGTAAACAAACTTTTTCTAATCACAAATTGCGATTAGTTCATCAGAGTGAAACACGATTACATGTCATCAATTCTTATATATTGAAAAATATATTGATTTAAAAATATATATTGAATTAAATTGAATGGGTGTACACGCTAGCAATGAAGTCTGTACACTGCACACTGTGATTTAGTGTTCTAGTGTAAATAGCCTGAATAATACCATTTCCATGAACGTTAACATCTTTGCGTTAGGTATCCATGACCTCGTTTGTCTTGTCACATCCGCGATACCGTCTTGTCACGTCCACGACACTATCATGTCACCTCCTTGACACACACTTGTCACGTCCACGACACTGTCATGTCACCTCCATGACAATCTCTTGTCACGTCCACGACACTGTCATGTCACCTCCATGACACACTCTTGTCACGTCCACGACACTGTCATGTCACCTCCATGACACACTCTTGTCACGTCCACGAGGTGCTGTTAGCAAATGAAGCAAAGTTCTCAGGAATAGTATCCTTCAGTGGTGCTTCCTATAGCACAAACACGTCAGCATGGTGAGTGTCCATGACGCTGTGTGTGTGTGAGTGTCCATGAAGCTGTGTGTGTGTGAGTGTCCATGACGCTGTGTGTGTGTGAGTGTCCATGAAGCTGTGTGTGTGTGAGTGTCCATGAAGCTGTGTGTGTGAGAGAGAGATAGACATCGTCAATCTTAGTAATGAAGCTTCTTTTGTTAGCAAACATTATGCTGATGGATTGACCCCCCTCCCTCACATTCTCTCTCTCTCTCTCTCTCTCTCTCTCTCTCTCTCTCTCTCTCTCTCTCTCTCTCTCTCTCTCTCTCTCTCTCTCTCTCTCTCTCATTTCCACTCCTGTTTCCGACACATCCTCGTCCCTCTCCAAGGGACGTGCAATCTCCGTTTTTTCATCTCGTAAATATAGAGACAAACATTATTTTGCCTTTCGCTATTTCCCATCTCTAAACGCCATCTTTATATATCTCTCCTTTATCTTTACCCCCTTCCTTCTTTATTCTTATTCCATCCCCCCTTCCCTTTTGTTGTCTATCCTTCCTTTCTTCTCACTCCTTCAACTTTTCTCTTTCCTCTCCCCTCCATCCGTTCCTTTTAATTTCACTCCTTCCATCTCCTTCGACTTTCTTTCTCTTCCCACTCTCTCTTCTACCCTACTCTTTCCTTCCAATTATCCTTCCCTTTCTTCTCTTTAATTGTTTTGGGTACTTCCATTTGATTTATTTTATTTATTTTTATTGGTAATAAATACCAACAAACTCTCTCGGCTCTCCCACACACACACGTTCACTCGCTCTCCGACACACATGTTCACTCGCTCTCCCACACACACACGTTCACTCGCTCTCCCACACACACACGTTCACTCGCTCTCCCACACACACACGTTCACTCGCTCTCCCACACACACACGTTCACTCGCTCTCCCACACACACACACGTTCACTCGCTCTCCCACACACACACGTTCACTCGCTCTCCCACACACACACGTTCACTCGCTCTCCCACACACACGTTCACTCGCTCTCCACACACACACGTTCACTCGCTCTCCACACACACACACGTTCACTCGCTCTCCCACACACACACGTTCACTCGCTCTCCCACACACAACATTCACTCGCTCTCATACACACACGTTCACTCGCTCTCCACACACACACGTTCACTCGCTCTCCACACACACACGTTCACTCGCTCTTCCACACACACGTTCACTCGCTCTCCCACACACACGTTCACTCGCTCTCCCACACGCACACACGTTCACTCGCTCTCCCACACACACGTTCACTCGCTCTCCCACACACACGTTCACTCGCTCTCCCACACACACACGTTCACTCGCTCTCCACACACACACGTTCACTCGCTCTCCCACACACACACGTTCACTCGCTCTCCCACACACACGTTCACTCGCTCTCCCACACGCACGTTCACTCGCTCTCCCACACACACACGTTCACTCGCTCTCCCACACACACACATTCACTCGCTCATACACGTTCACTAGTCCTCACATACGTTCACTTGCGACAACAAACTCACGTTTCTCGCCCACGCACACATTCACTCGCCATACAAACGTTCAATCAGCCACATACACGTTCACCAGCCACACACATATTCGTTCATTCTCCCAACACACATTCATTTGCTCTCACATTCACTGGCGTTCACGTACACGTTTACATGCGCCTACGAATACGTTCACTCGCCCACACGCGCGCATGCACACACACACACACACACACATTCGTTCCTTCTTTGTGACTCTGAATTAAGATATGATTTCCAAAAGAATCAAAATTTTCTTTTAGTTACAAGAAGATATACTGTTGGATAGAACAATGATTTTTCCAGATCTCCATCATACCTCTCTCTCTCTCTCTCTCTCTCTCTCTCTCTCTCTCTCTCTCTCTCTCTCTCTCTCTCTCTCTCTCTCTCTCTCTCTCTCTCTCTCTCTCTCTCTCTCAGATCCTCTATGATAAACTTACCCCTGAAAGCTTAAGTTAGTACAGTGTCAGGTTCATAAACCTAGCGGTGATGTTGGCAGCTCAGCACAGGCCCCCTGGGAACTCCACTCCACCATAGTGCTGTTCTCAGCCACTGAGCTGTGATTCATGGGTCTCTGGCAGTCTGTCGATGACCTGAGGTACTGCCGTTCGCCTGTGCTTATAGACGGAATAATGAGAGTTGCAAAAGAACGTGGTCACTTTACTGCAATGTTGGTTTTTGCGTTCTTACGTCCAGAGAACATAAGCGTTGGTTAAGTAATTTAACCGTTTCGTTAGAAGTGGTTAATTTTAGCTAATATTCATCAACGTAGCTTAACATAACTTAGCTAAAGCTTATTTTATCTAACTTTTCCTAATGTATCATAACCTTACGTAATTTCTTCTCCTCTAACTTATCCTAATCTAACCCGTCAAATCCAAATCTAAGCTATCCTGACCTAATCTACCATATAACTTTCCTAACTTATAGATTTATGAGAATTAAAATAGTATACATTTTTTTTCAACATAAACTAATCTTGTTCAAATTAACAAAATATAATTTCGCTTAATCTCGTCCAGTCTAACATATCACACCATAAATAAAAGTGAAATCATTTAAAAATAATGAAATAGTTAAAATTCTTGATGTTAAAAACGGATTTTCCTTTACGAAAACGACGAATATACAATCATTTTCTTTTGCAAAAAAAAAAAGATCGTTGCTTTATAAGCCAAGATTGCAAGTTCTGCATAAAAAGCACCAGAATGGACATATCGTGCTGTTGACAGCGCGTGTTCTAAGTGAATTCTGGACAGCTAAAAGGATTTAACAATTGAATCTTGCGTGTCAAACAAGGATAATGAGAAGGAGAGGCTAATGTAACTGCTTGTTCGAAGAATCCGGCTCAAAGTCTGTTACTGATGGCGTTTTTGCGTGAACACATCTTGTAAAGTGAACACATACAGTGTATTACGTAAGTGAGGCCGTTGTTGTGTATGTGCACACGGGCGTATGTGTTTGTATGTTTGTATTTCACCCAATTGCTTAATTGTAGTTGCAGGGGTTGAGTCTCGGCTCCTGACTCCCGCCTCTACATTGGCTGTTTGCTACTGGGTTCACTCTCTCGTAGTCATGTCACCTCTGGTCATTCTGCCCTTAAATGTCGTCAGGTTTAACTCCTTAAGCGTCTTCTCATAGCTGATACCCTTCAGCTCTGGGACTACTTTCACTGCAGATCTTTGCTCTTTTTCCAGCTTCTTTACATGCTTTATCAGATGTGGGTTTCATACTGGAGCTGTATACTCCACGATTGGCCTGACACATGCCGTGAATAGGGTTGTGAATGCCTCTTTGTTGACGTTTCTGAAAGCTTCCCTTAAATTTGCCAGCCTTGAGTTTGCCTCAGCGGTTATTCGGTTTGTATGCTTCAGGTGAAATGCTTGATAGTCTGCTTGTGGCTCCGCCTCCTAGACTGCTTTGACTGTTATCACTGATTTCTGGCCTCCTGGCCTAATCATATCTGCTCTTGACTAAAGAAACCCTTATATCCTGTACCTCATGTGTGTCGTCAGCTTATATACCCTTATATACCCTATCAAATCTTCCCTGCTGACCACCACAAAATGGAATATAGATCCGTCAAGAACAATATGCTCAAAAATATTACACTTTTAATAAAGAAAACTACTTATTTAGAATTCGTAAAAAAAAATCGACAATTGGTATGCAAGGAAGCAATAATTTGTGCTACATAGTGAACTATCGTAGATGTTCCAGATAAAAACGGCTAACTTCTAGGCACTGTTGACAGAGGGCAACAACTGACTGACAAATGTCCACAAATATATCTGCTGGGATGGTTGCTCACGACTGTTCAATTATATGCCTTAGTTCATGGAGTGTTACTAGTTTTGTACTTTAAATTGACTCCTTCCGGAATCCTACAAGGTAAGGTCAAGTGAAGTTAAATAAGACGTATTTGGAGAGTAGTCAACACTTCATATTTTCGCCTGTCCATCGATCTGGAAAATTGTCCTGGAGATAATCTCTGACAACATGATGGAAATGTGGGGAAGTGTCCCGTCCTGTGGGTAGTATAATTCTTCATCTCCACATAGCCGATGAGTAGTGGTGGATACCTCAATCATGTTGAAGTATTCGTCCCCAGGAACAACAGTCCTGGTCACCTCACTGCTCTGTCCACATGGCTGTTGGGATTTTCAGAAAACCAATCTACGTAATAATGTCAGCTTCCTCACAAAATTTTCATCATAGTCCACCTTTGAAATTATTCACAGACTCAGCTCGGGACACAACATTCAGATTTAACAGTTTTGAGAATCCGGTATACATTTGTATCGCTGGTTTCTGTTTCACCATCACACCACTTTACCAGGTTTTTTTTGGGGGGGGCGATGGCGTAAATTGCTGTAATACTAGAGCAGAAATTACCCCACTTGTTGATGAGCGAGGGCTCCGAGATGGTTGCTTGTGCACGCCTTGCACAGCACCGTCAGTCTCAATTTTAATACGAATTCTTTAATCGTGTTGGAGGTTGAGTTGCAAATTCCCGTCTCCAGTGCCTTTGCACTTCATACACATTTTCAAATTTACACTTTCGCTTCAGAAATAATTTTCAGCTGCCAAAGAGAACCTCTCCCATTTTGTATTTCGCTCTCAGTTACGGGTAATTTCGTCCCTTTTTTTTGCGACAAGCACCGTGTGTTACGCGCATACTAAACTAGTTGAAACACATTATATTTTGAATCCAACGTCAATAAAGTTACCCGGTTTATTTTAGAGCGTATAAACTTCTACATCAGAGATAAATTGGGTGAGGATTGAACAAGTGACGTCAGCTACAAGGTTTATAAAGCTCTCATCATCGGTACAATGTGAGTTGAGATTCAGCTCAAGGCCCTTCACTGCCATCACAGTGTCATCACATCACCAGCTGTGCTGAAACGCTGTCCTCCCAGAATGTCTTCACAGTCCCGGGCAGATGGAAATCTCTGGCTTAGAACATATGGCTGTAAATGGCACAGCGGTACCGAAAACTTTAAAACAAAT
The DNA here is from genome assembly GCA_009830355.1 of Cherax destructor. NCBI lineage: Eukaryota > Metazoa > Arthropoda > Malacostraca > Decapoda > Parastacidae > Cherax > Cherax destructor. Next base: position 335,234 of record WNWK01000681.1, read on the forward strand.
GCCCTTGTTTACTTACTGTTCAAGACATTTATTCCTTTGAAAAATCTTCTGAACTGTACATAAATGTCCTTTTCCACTCGTGAGAACGTAAGAGTGTGGGAACACTACAGTAGGCCTACAGGCCCATTCTTGTAACACAAGCATTTTGTGTAGATTATTCTAAAAGCTTGCCAGGCTTTAGCTTCGATGATTTTACTACGCAGTGTTGTGCAAGCCCTAATCAAATTCGCCCTCTTTTCACTCACGTATTTGCCCTAACTATTTTTTGAGCTAGTTGGCAAATGACACAATATCGTGACTGGAACAAGTCGGACCGAAACATCGTTGTAAGCTACTCTCTCCTGTGTACAAGTTATGTACAAGTTGTGTACAGATAGTTCATCTCGTCTGCAACTCTGTTAAACTCAACCATTGTCCTTTTCTGCATCCTCTCTAAATCTAAATTGATCCAATTTGAATTCATCAGTTCAAGGTCTTTCTTGGTTGGATATCCTTAATGCCCTATTAATTTCTTCTTCATTTATTCCCGTGTCTTCCCCTCATTCTACGTCTTTCAAGACAGTGTCGGTTCAGGACTCTCAGTCTATCCACGTATGAAACATTATACAGTGGATAACTTAAGTGTAATGAACACTTTAGTTATCCACTGGAGACAGAAACTCAGAAGATTCATTGAATATTTCGATTCCCTTCTGAGGTCCTCTTCAGCAGATTATACAGTGGATAAATTTTGTCATCCTTTGTATGTTCTCCAATGCATTCATATCCATTATATATTTAGATATACTAATTAAATAACTATGTATATCTGGGCATACTAGTTATTACTTGTGTATATCTTAATATACTAGCTATAACCTGTATATATATATTGACATACTAGATGTAGCTATAATTTTTGTATATCTCGATGTACTAGTTATAACCTATGTATAACTCGCTATACCAGTTATAACCTGTGTATATCTTAGTATACCAGTTATAACCTGTGTATATCTAAATATACGAGTTATAACCTGTGTATAGAGTATATCCCGATATACTTTGTGTATATTTGGACTCAGTTTACGTGGGAATACTCTAATTTTTCCCTGATAAGCATTTTGCTCTCCTAGGAATTATACTCTTGAAAGGTAATTAAGCTTCTTAATTAGCTGTTGGAACCAGTAATTAACATGGTACTCAAATAATCCCACTATTGGCTCGTTACACACATACACGAGAAGCCGGGCCACGAGCCGAGACTCGACCCTCGCAAGCATCGAGAGGCGAGTACACACACTGGTTAACTCTGTGTTTTTTTTATCCCATTTATCGTTTTGAATATAGGGGTAAAATGAGGCCTTTTTGAAATGTGTCAGAGTTTCCCTGTGGGATTGTTATAGATCCCGTTTACTGTTTACCGTATTCCATTTGTCGGGGCAAAAAAATATAAGAACATTTCTCAGCAGCGCTGTTGGCCATTTAACTGAGATTTTCTGCAGGATTGTCGGACCACGTAGAAAGATATTAAAAACCATTAGGAATAAAAGGCCGCAATGCCGTGGCTGGAACAGTGAATAAATAGCCCGCACTCATGAGACTGAAACATAGGGCGGCGTTTCTGTCCGTTTTGGTCCAAGTTTGAGCCTTTTAAGTGCGGGTTATTTGTGCATTAAAAAAACACATGTTAAATGGACTAGTGGGTTATCACAGTGTTTGAGTTAGCAATGTAAGATATATGCTAGTTAGCTCACTACTTCACTCATTCTGTTAAACCATGAGATTGTTAGCTCACTACTTCACAAAGCATGCTAGACTGTAAGCAAGGTAACTCAGCACTCCACTCACACAACTAACACCACCACACAACTAACACCACCACCAACACACAATTAACACCACCACCACCACACAACTAACACCACCACCACACAACTAACACCACCACCACACAACTAACACCACCACCACACAACTAACACCACCACCACACAACGAACACCACCACCATACAACTAACACCATCACCACCACACAACTAACACCACTAAAACACAACTAACTCCACCACACAACTAACACCACCACACAACTAACACCACCACACAATTAACACCACCACACAACTAACACCACCACACAACTAACACCACCACACAACTAACACCACCACACAACTAACACCACCACACAACTAACACCACCACACAACTAACACCACCACACAACTAACACCATTACACAACTAACACCACCACCATACAACTAACACCACCACACAACTAACACTACCACCACGCAACACCACCACCACACAACTAACACCACCACACAACTAACACCACCACACAACTAACACCACCACACAACTAACACCACCACACAACTAACACCACCACACAACTAACACCACCACACAACTAACACCACCACACAACTAACACCACCACACAACTAACACCACCACACAACTAACACCACCACCATACAACTAACACCACCACCACCACACAACTAACACTACCACCACGCAACACCACCACCACACAACTAACACCACCACACAACTAACACCACCACACAACTAACACCACCACACAACTAACACCACCACACAACTAACACCACCACACAACTAACACCACCACACAACTAACACCACCACACAACTAACACCACCACCATACAACTAACACCACCACACAACTAACACTACCACAACGCAACACCGCCACCACACAACTAACACCACCCGCAAATTGAGTAACAATAATAGTATCGTCATGATAATTTCAATGAACTTACACAGTTGTAGACTCAAATCAACTTGTAATAAACAACTATCAATGAATAAACAGAATGGTGGACGAGAGGTAAACAGCGGCCTGCAAACTGACGGTCCATGGCGGGAAGTTTCGTGTAAACAAACTGAAAAAAAAAAAAACATTTCTGGTGGTAAAACTTATTTTACATATACTGCAAATTTATGTTAATTGTGAAACCTCACACTATACATATATAAATATAACGAACACTAGTCACATGTTTCTTTAGTCAGTTTTCATACAAATACAACAACCAACTAAAGATCTGGAGAAAATATAGAAAATAAGTATACAAAAAGGGATTTTGGAGAAAAAAGATCTTTGTGTCAACCAGGGGCATAAACACTGCGTAAAACAGTTAACAAATATAAATTCATTGATAGAGTCACTGTAATCAGAGAAGGGAGAGAAAATTTCAAGGCTACCATACACTTTACCTAGTAGTATATTCAACAGACTCATTTCTCTATAATTCTTGCACTCTCTTTTATTATTTTTTTCCTTAATACAAATAAACTGCACCAGTCCCTGTATACCTTTCCCACCGTCATGCATTTATTGAACAAATGTATCAACTATACAGCTTGACGCCTCTTACGTTAATCGTGTAGGATCCCTGGCTTGATTTTTTATTTTCGTTGCTCAGCACAATTTTACAGGAAGGCCCAGCATAGATTGCTTCGACCGCTTTCCAGCATCCCTCTAAGGACGGCCCGCCTCGGGATGTGCATTATTCGTGTTGCTGCTGCTTGTAAAAACAAGTGTTGTGTTTATTTATTCTTATGATGGACATAATCAGTGCTGCTGCTGCTGCTGCTGCTTGCGAAAAGTGTTTCCAATATTTATTCCCAGTAGAGCCTCCGACTGCCATTACTTCCAGGATGGTCTTTCATCACTGGCTGCAATCCCCCAAGTTGTGCTCTTCATCTCTGTTATCTCTTTCCGAAGTTCTAATGTTTTTTTTTTCTCCTCGGAGACATTTCGCAACTTAAGGTTTAATATTACTTTTTCCTTTTGTTTACCTTCTTGAAAATATAGCAAAGGATCAGGTAACTTAACCCTGCGCCAGAGACGCTGGGTTACCTGGAGAGGTTTTCGGGGGTCAGTGCCCCCGCGGCCCGGTCTGGAATCAAAGGATATTGGAATAGATTTTTTCTCACTGTACATTGTTTCATGCCGGAACTGAGAACTGTTTGGAAAACATCTTCTTTCTTCTACACAAACAGTCAGCATCTTATTCGAAGAATAAATTAGACGACACTAAACTTAAAACACATTCTAAACAATAAGGCTACGTGCTAGTTTAAGAGGAAGCAACTAACTAGTCGTGCGCCCTGGAGGCTGGGAGATGAATACCTACAAGTACACAGATGATTAGGTGCTATTTCTTATGTTTATTGTTATAACTTATTAGATAAAAAAGTTCACACAACATACCAAAAAAATTAAGTTACAGGATTAAGCTATAATATATAAGGTAAATTATAACATGGCTAGGTGAGGATAAGTTAATTTTGGCTCAAAATAACACTAAGCCTATCACAATACTATCCGGAAATATATAAACTGATCGACAAGACCAAATTGAAGATTAAGACACATGTGCAACAGTTGGGTATCTTTACTGATGAAACGTTTCGCCTACACAGTAGGCTTCTTCAGTCAAATACAGAGGCAGTAGGTGTAGTAGTGAAATAAAGTTGATGTAATCAGTCCATCAACCTTGAAGAAAAAGGATTTGAGGTGGTCAGTCCCTCAGCCTGGAGAAGTGTTCAGTTCCATGGTCAGCCCATCTCCTACCAAGGTAGGATGACACACACGCATTGTACTGCCCACCTCTAAGACTCAGGTTCGTGTAACCCGCCTCCCTGAATCCTTTCATAAATGCTCACTTGCTCACACTCCAACAGCACGTCAAATCCGTAAAACGACTTGTCTACACTCATCTAACTTCTACACTTTGAATGTTTTGTGTAAAGTTCACACTGCACATTACGCTCAGAGGTGACACCTTCACTGCTTCCAGCCTAATCCTGGATTCAGCTTTGAAAACCCTATTCATCACACCCATATAAAAGTACTGGAACTACTACACTCTGGTACTTTCTCCCTCTTCACCTCCGTAGATAAACTTTTCCCACAGATGCCTCAACACGCCACCTGCCTTTTTCCTTTTGTATATACCTTCACTTCATCTTTTATAAACCCAAATATCTAAAATATCTTTACTTTCTCCATATTCCTCCAATCCAGTATCCATTTTTTTCAGTTCCGAAACATTTTGTTACTCTCTTTGCCATTCTCTTTACTCCTTTATTCCTTCACCTACCTTTGCCGGTTCTCTACAGACTCTTGAGATACAACTCTCTATGGCAAAGAGCAACTATGACAAATCCGTTCTTAATCTAATGATCTTGAGTGCAGTGGCCATCTTGGAAAAATTCAGATTCAGGAAGGATATAGGAAAGCACTGGTTTGGTAATAGAGTTGTGGATGAGTGGAACAAACTCCAGAGTACCGTCATAGAAGCTAAGACGTTGTGTAGTTTTAAAAAAAGGTTAGATAAATACATGAGTAGGTGTGGGTGGGTGTGAGTTGGACCTGACTAGCTTGTGCTACTAGGTCAGATGCCGTGCTCCTTCCTTAAGTGAATGTGACTTGACCTGACTACCTTAAGGCATTGGCTTAAGCCGGTGGGTGAATTGGACCTGCCTCGCATGGGCCAGTAAGCCTGCTGCAGTATTCTTTCTTTCTAATGTTCTTATGTAACTAACTAATGGTTTAGTGCAGTTATTGGCATACACACATTAAGGGATAATAAATAATAAATAAATAGCCCGTTGAAATATATATTCAGTAACAAGGGAACACTCACACTTCCCTGTGGTATGCGGGTACCAGTTGAGTACCTCCCATACTCTGCTCCACCATGAACTACTCTGAGAGTATTGAAGAAATGATGATAACTGACCATAATTTTTAAAGGGCTGGACCGGTAAGCCAGCGGAAGGCTTCGGTCAGATGACCAAAAGCTCCAATGGCGGGTCATCATTTGACTAAGACCCGCGTCAGGAAACACTTGCTCTGTTTCCTGACGAACCTTACCTAACCTCTGAGAGTATTGAAAAGACTTACTAAAACAGCGGTATAACAGAGCCAGAGATACTTAAAGCCTGTAACCTAGAAAGAAAACTAGGCTTCCCTAGCTAGGGAAAGGCAAAAAAAAAATCCCATAACATTCACAAACAACAAAATTTGAAGTTAAAATCAAAAGCTCCGAGCGAGAAAATAGATTTTTTTCTACTCCACCTATCCGACTACTCCACCTATCCGACACCTTTTGCCTCATCCACTAAACCTCTCGTATAAAAAAAAACTCCTTAATTAATCCTAATATTTTTTTTAATTTCCGTATATTTTTATGCCACACTTTTCCACGACTGACGCCAATTGTATTTATTAATCAGTATAATCTTATATTCCTTTCATCTGAACTTTTCTCATAATTCTAAAAATCAACACATCATATTAACTGAGAGAAGAGTATATTTTTTTCCAGGTCTTCACACGCTTGGCTTCTCTACGGATTAAATTAATGCAAGTTGTGTTGTTATTACTGCAGATTCTTGCTATGAAATATAGAAAATAACGGAAGGTCGAGATTTTTCCTAAAGTTCTTTTATTTCCGTTTGTATGTTTTCCTCAATCACTTGTATCTGCTGAGGAGGACCTCAGTTGAAGGTTGATGCCAACCTGTGTGGAATAGACCGGCGACAACACGCTACCTTTCCTACGAGAGAACTTCCCCTCGATCTACCTGCTGCAGAAGGCACTTTCCCAGCATCAACAGTTGTGTCATCCTCCTCGAAGATCTAGACAATTCATGTCGGATTTGCATCAGCCATCTCGGAATTCTGTATAAGAAATGAACAATAAGCTATTAGTTGTAAGAAATAATGAAGATCTGGCCACATCAAGTCAGATTGGGATTGTATATTATTCAGCATAAAAAATTCACTTCATTTGAACCTAATTAGAAATCTCTATATCAATTCTGAAAATTTGACTCCCAAGGCTAAGTTGTTTTTGACACTTTTTGTTTATGCATTTACGAAAATTCCCCAAAGATGATGTAAGGGCAACTAAGCTCATTTTTTTTTAGGACCCCAGTTATATACAAAACTAAAAACAATCATAGGATAGAATATTACTAAGTTTAATACTGAATACGTCGGGGTGTCATTTGGATTATATTAAATATAAGAAAGAACGGAAGTGTGGGATTTGGAACGGGTTACAAGCGATGTATATCAAGACTCACTGTTTGTTTACCTGCTGTTTCTGATGAGTACAAATGATCTAGAGGAAATTAAATCCCATATATAATTTTCTTCAGATACGAAATTATTGAAAAAAAATTATCGAAAAACACAGGAAAAGATTCCAAGCTGACTTGAACAGGCTAGAAACATGGTCAAGATGGCAACTTTAATTCAATTCTGGAAAGTACAAAGTAATGGTTACAGGAGAGGGATCGAGAAGATCGGCCACGGAATACACTCCGGGAGGGGTGACACTGCAGACAACGTTCAAGGAGAATAAACTGAGGGTCAGCATCGCATGAAGCGTAGCACCAGTTTCCGACAATCGTATACATTTAGCAGCATATGCAAAACAAGCTAATAACTGCATTCAGTAACCATAAAGAACTCACTTAGGACTATATACATAACTTATATTAGGCCAGTCTTGTACACAGCGCCATCATGAAACTCGCTCATAGAGGATCCGTGAGTGTACAGAAAGAATAAACCGGGTTTCTAAAATATAGGGCTAATTGGCAGTCAATTATTGTCATTGTTATCATATAGAAATCTAGGGAGATCCAAAAGTTTGAAAATAGACATGTATCATTACTGAGGGGAATCGACTATTAGGAAAAACTTAAGGAACTGATCCTAACAGGACAATACGAGAGCAAGACGAGATGACACATGATAATGACAAAACCATTTGAGGCAATAAACAGCGATAAAGTATATGACGTAGTTTATTGGGATTTCAGTAAGAGCTTCGATAGAGCACCTCACATAAGACTGTTAATTAAGAAAAGTGGCAGTTCATGGTATAGAAGGTAAAGTTTTAACATGGATCGAGGCATGACTGACCAGTACTAAAAGAATTAGCCAGGGTGGAGAGGAACAGGCTATTTAGAGATATGTGAAGAGAGAGAGTGAGACAGGGACATAGACTGCAGCTAAATACGTAGATGATCTACAGGATCCCTACGAAGTACTTTTTCAGTCTTAGAGAAACTGGCCAAAGGCCTGACTGCGAGTGTTAAGTGGAACGTTCTTCAAGAAGAGGTGGTGGAGGAAAGTATCTTACATAGTTTCAGGAATAGGTATGATCGGACATTAGTAAGGCCGCTCGATTAGAATAAATATGCGGGACCAGCAGCTATTAATCGACCCCTGCAAAACACACACCCAAACTCACACACACACATACACACACACACACACACACACACACACACACGCTATGACTCGACCCCTGCAACCACAAATAGGTGAGTACAAATAGGTGAGTACACACACACACACACACACATACACACACACAAACGCACGAGACTCCTCAAATTACAGACATTTTTGTCCAATTTACAAGGCTAAGATGATAGTCTCAGGCAAGTGGTGAGGTCTCATGATAGGGAAGGATGGAGGGAAGGGAGGGAGGGAGAAACCAATGGAGTAGATGGGAAAGAAGGAAGAAGAGGAAAAGGAAAAGTGAGAATGAAGAAGGAAAAGAGTGGTAGGGATGAAGTGAGGGAAGGAGGGAGGGAGGGGAAGGTAAGAAGGGTGAGAGTGAAGCAAGGTAGAAAACAGGTGAGAGAGGAATGAAGTGAGTGCGATGAGGGGAAAGAGAAATGGGGATAGAGAGAGAAAGATAGATAGATAGAGAGAGAGAGAGAGAGAGAGAGAGAGAGAGAGAGAGAGAGAGAGAGAGGAGAGACAGAGACAGAGAGAGAGAGAGAGAGACTATAAGCAAGAAAATAAGGCAAACTATAATAAAAGTGATCAGTCAATGACGTGTGCTTTATAAAACAGATTTATGGTCACAAATGACAACCCACACACGAGGAAATTATTGAAATGTTCGCCAGGGGAGAGTGAATGGTCGGTCCGTGTTCCGTGTGTTCCGTGTTCCGTGTGTGGTTGTTGCTAAGACTCTCACTCCCCGTGTCTCTGGTGTTCCGTGTGTGGTTGTTGCTAAGACTCACACTTCCCGTGTCTGGTGTTCCGTGTGTGGTTGTTGCTAACACTCTCACTCCCCGTGTCCCTGGTGTTCCGTGTGTGGTTCTTGCTAACACTCACACTTCCCGTGTCTGGTGTTCCGTGTGTGGTTGTTGCTAACACTCACACTCCCCGTGTCCCTGGTGTTCCGTGTGTGGTTGTTGCTAAGACTCTCACTCCCCGTGTCCCTGGTGTTCCGTGTGTGGTTCTTGCTAACACTCACACTTCCCGTGTCTGGTGTTCCGTGTGTGGTTGCTGCTAACACTCTCACTCCCCGTGTCTCTGGTGTTCCGTGTGTGGGTGTTGCTAACACTCTCACTCCACGTGTCTCTGGTGTTCCGTGTGTGGTTGTTGCTAACACTCTCACTCCCCGTGTCTCTGGTGTTCCGTGTGTGGGTGTTGCTAACACTCTCACTCCCCGTGTCTCTTGTGTTCCGTGTGTGGGTGTTGCTAACACTCTCACTCCCCGTGTCTCTGGTGTTCCGTGTGTGGGTGTTGCTAACACTCTCACTCCACGTGTCTGGTGTTCCGTGTGTGGGTGTTGCTAACACTCTCACTCCCAGTGTCTCTGGTGTTCCGTGTGTGGTTGTTGCTAACACTCACTCCCCGTGTCTGGTGTTCCGTGTGTGGGTGTTGCTAACACTCTCACTCCCCGTGTCTCTGGTGTTCCGTGTGTGGGTGTTGCTAACACTCTCACTCCCCGTGTCTCTGGTGTTCCGTGTGTGGGTGTTGCTAACACTCACACTCCCGTGTCTGGTGTTCCGTGTGTGGTTGTTGCTAACACTCTACTCCCGTGTCTGGTGTTCCGTGTGTGGGTGTTGCTAACACTCTCACTCCCCGTGTCTGGTGTTCCGTGTGTGGGTGTTGCTAACACTCTCACTCCCCGTGTCTGGTGTTCCGTGTGTGGGTGTTGCTAACACTCTCACTCCCCGTGTCTGTTATTGGTGTTATGAGTACTAATTTGGCGGACATTAAGCGGAATAGAGGGACTGGTGTCGTGTGTTGAAGGAAGAGAGATAGAGGGAAGAGGAAGGGAAGGAAGGTGGGAGGGATGGAAAGAGTGAGGGAGGGAGTGGAAGAATGAGGTTGAGAGGGAAGGAAGGTGAGAGAGAGAAGTGAAGAAGAGAGGAAGGAAGGAGTTACGAAGGAAAAGGAGAGATTCCAGCGGATCCAGCGCTTTTCCATGAATGTAAAATTAATAACATGCGTTAGTAAGAATGCATAGATTATGGCAAGCAGGTGATTGAAGATACACACACACACACACACACACACACACACACACACACACACACACACACACACACACACACACACACACACACACACACACACGTCTGTCTTAAACAACTTTCCAACAATAAAACAGTTAGTGGAGTTTATAACAATATATTTCATAGCAAATAAATTATTATTAATTGCGACATATTGCTATTAACACTAACATATTAATAATAATTAATAATTTTTGTAACCCAATACAACTGTAACATATAAGAAAGTATATACAATCGTAATAATACGATTGTAAACAAATCACGGAACGTGTGGGGTTAGAACCCATGGCGGGTGAGTGCTAAAACAGAGATTTAGAGCTCACTTGCCATGGGTTTTAACCCCCAACCGTTCCGTGGTTTGACCTGCAAATAAGATTCTCTATTTTGTTATCCGTTTAACCGTTCAACCAGGAAAATGAAATTTACTATTATGATATTCATTTTTGGATATTGTAAATTTTCCTGACGAATTTGCAATGGTCCAAAAAATGAATTCCCTGGATATGGAAACATATAGTTCGACGTCCGAGCCTTCCAGAAATTAATTTTAGAAGCAAAGTTATGGCAAAATGATTGTTTTTTTGTTTTTTTTTACTGAGAGCCATATCGGATTTCTGTGGGTTCTGCAAAATACTCATAGTGGCAGTCATGGAATTCTAAAATCAGAGACCCTGGTAATAATATATCTAAAACAGACTCGTCGTACCAACAATGCCAGATTCACCCCCTTGGCTGCTGGACTAAATCTCTTTGTTGATAACACAGTTATGATGGAAAATCCTACTACAAAAAAGTGTAAAGGTTCTTGGAGGAGTTAAAAGGGTGTGTAACAGACGGAATTTAAAAGTAAACAAAGAAAATAGGAAGGTGTTGAGAATAATATGTACAGGTAATGAAAGACTGGATATGGAGGAAGTGAATGTAATTAGATAAATGGGAGTGAACATGTCGGTAGATTGGTCTATGATAGACGGAGTCACAGAACAGATGAATGAGAAGGTAGGAAGCAAAATGGGGAATGTAGTAGAGTACAGTGATACCAAAAAAATTTATACGGCTTTAAACATTACAACGAGGAGGAGACTGAAGGGAGTGATGGCATGTTTGAGAACAATGAGTAGTCTTAATGTTACGCAAAGAAGCTTAGAAATCAGAAGAGAGTGTTACGAAAGGTATAAGTTACGAAAGGTATAAGTTACGAAAGGTATAAGTTACGAAAGGTATAAGTTACGCAAGGTATAAGATACGAAAGGTATAAGTTACGAAAGGTATAAGTTACGAAAGGTATAAGTTACGAAAGGTATAAGTCAGAGGGTAGAGAGTTTTAGAGGCGGTGTGGGCATTTAGAGAGGATGGAGCAGTATAGAGTGACAAATAGAGTGCATAAATCTGGGGAGGTAGAAAATAGTGGTGAGGGGCATCCATGGAAGAGTTAAAGAAGGGTAAGATGTGTCTTTCTAAAGCAATTTACCCGGTGTTTATCACGAAGGTTTATACCAGAATATAGCCATATAACTTTGATCAAATATACATATACTAGATCATTAAATTCCTATCAAAAGTAGCGAGTGGAATTCTTACGTCCGCCAATTAAAACAGAGTTTGCCCAAGGCTAACAGACGTAAACAACCCTGATCTGAACTAGTCTGCCACACGTTAAGAATGATAGTTTAAATTGCAATAACAAGGCTTTTTACTTGGTCTTAGGTAATACGAATATTGATAATGATATGCCAGAGGTTTTCGGAGACGCGTGTAGTAGTTAATTCAATGTAATGAAGAAACTCAGACCATCCAGGGGGAGAGAAAGGAGTTGACAATATGTGTTATTATACACTCGTATATATATATATATCCTTTTCTAATATAACAAACATATCGTATTATATTGAAATAGGAATCAACTCAAAAATTTCGTCCGCGTGAGAAGCCTAAATAAATTATCAGTCAAAAGATAGGCTTCTGTTTAGCGCATTTTTTGGTACTACCTGTGTACAGTATATCATAAACCCTTCTCTGACCAGTGAAACTATTAATTTATATCCTTAAACCCAAATCTATTACAGTACTCACAATAAATTCAATATGGAAACCATTTTTTATTCCACAGGAGTTCTCTATAAGGTTGGAGGTAGCGGCTAATATCATACACTATATTGATGGTTGGCATCAAAATTCAATTTTGTTTGGACTTCTAAAAGTTTGAATATTGAAAAAGTTTTTGGTTCAATTAATTGTTAGCCAATGCAATTTTGCCCAGCATATTAACCGTTATTTTTCAAGGGGGTGAGTTTGGGGACGGGGGGGGGTCAAGGTGAATGGGGGAGAATGAGAATGTAAACAAAAGAACGAAGCCATGAGATCTATAGTAGAAATGATGTATTGATACGTAATGCGGTTTAATGGTATCGAATACTTAACTTTAAGTAATATCTCTTCGCTAGGTTTAAAGCCTATCGACTTCACGTGGGTCATTAAGGCTGCAGTTCATCTCTTCACTCTTCATTGGCATTCAAAACTAGTTGTGTTCTCTAGTATGGGAGTGAAATAAAACTATATGAATATACACTGAGGGTATTTGCGTCCTGGACAATTGCGTTCCGGTCATTGGCGTCCTTGGACACACAAGAAGACCCGAACTCAAATGTCCAGGGACGCCAATGACTGTGACGCATTTGACCGGGACACAGTTGTCCAGGACGCAATTGCTCTGTCACCCTCTCGATTCATATACCCTTGACATTTCGCTGGTAAGTCTGTTGGGCATTAAAGGTGCATGTCACTTGTACACTATAAATCATCCCTGCACTAAGCATTCAACATCCAGAGTATAAATACAAAGAGCTATGCTCCAATGTTATTATGTGATGCAACATGTAATTCTCTTTAATGGGCTCAGACATATTTCACTATAATTTAATACAGTGCAGTGTATAGTCTGAAAATACCTTTGTTAGGATTGGTAACTGCGAGATCCAGAGCGCCTTAATTTCTGAAGTCCGCTTTGAAATAACGAGTCCTGAGGAGAGAGAGACAGACAGACATAGAGAAGAGACAGACAGACAGGCATAGAGAAGAGACAGAGACAGAGAGAGAGAGAGAGAGAGAGAGAGAGAGAGAGAGAGAGAGAGAGAGAGAGAGAGACAGACAGAGACAAAGAGGAAATAGAAGTAATACAGCACTATAAATGCAAAAATTAGGTGGAAAACTTTAAGGATCATACGAATACGTAAAATATCATACAGGCGAAGAATCACTATCATTCGAGGCGACATGTTATAAACGAGGGAGAAAGTGAGATACCCAAGATTATTGCCAGTGTAAGATCGTTTATAAGTGAAGGAGCCAAAATGTGCAAAACCTAACAGGACTTACTCCCTTAAAACCTGTCCAAGTGGTCAAGCCATTTAACTCTTTTTTTTTTACCTCTTCCTGTCTACCGTCGACCTTTTTTCACTTCTCTAATCTTTTTCCCTCCCGATTTTTTCCTTCCCACTTATGACCTTAAAAAAAAAGATGAATAAAAAGAGAATAGTTGAATAACACGTGAAGAGATGAATAACAAGAGAACGGATGAATAACAAGAGAACGGATGAATAACAAGAGAACGGATGAATAACAAGAGAACGGATGAATAACAAGAGAACGGATGAATAACAAGAGAACGGATGAATAACAAGAGAACGGATGAATAACAAGAGAACGTATGAATAACAAGAGAACAGATTAATAAGTGAACATATAAGAGAACAGATAAATAATAAGAGAACAGATAAATAATAACAGAACAGATGAATAATAAGAGAACAGAATAACTGATTAAGAAAACAGATGAATTACGACAGAGCAGTGGAATATGAGAACAGCGGAATAACAGATTAATAAGTGAACAGAGGAACAGTAAGAGAACACAAGAATAATATGAATAATATAATAAACGGATAGTAAGGAATTATAAGGAAACAGATGAACAATAAGAACAAGTAAAATAATTAAGAAGAATCATAGAACAGTCGGAATGATAAATGAGCAAACAAATAATATGAGAACAGAGAATATAGCACAGTAAGAGATAACGAATATGTAAACAGAAAATGTAAGAGAGAAAAATATATGGCAGATTGATGGAGGTTTTGTGGTGAGACGCAGCGTTGCATGATCCATGTGGGTTTAGCGCTTAGTTTTGATAATAATGAGTATTTTAATAATTATTATTATTTATAATAATAATAATTAGTATTTATAATAATAATTAGTAATGATTAGAATAATTTTTATTGATAATAATTAGTATTGATTATAATAATATTGATTATAATAATACTGATTATAATAATTAGTATTGATTATAATAATACTGATTATAATAATTAGTATTTATAATAATTAGTATTGACTGTAATAATTAGTATTGATTATAAGAAATAATTGAGGTGAGAGGAGACACATCAACGCAACACAACGTGTGTGAATGTAGAAGCAAAACGTTCGTAAACTCACGTTTGTGTTTGTTTTGATTTAACAAAACTGGAGATGGGTGTAAATTCATGTCTTCTCTCAGTGAGCAGCGCTGTATGGCACTTGTGGGTTTAGAGCTTACTTCTGAGTATAATAATAGCAATTCTCTTAGGGAGGGGGAGAAGGGAGTGGACTGAGGGCTGCTAGTCAGGCGTCGTTACCAGGTAACAAGCGTCGTTACCAGGTAACAAGCGTCGTTACCAGGTAACAAGCGTCGTTACCAGGTAACTAGCGTCGTTACCAGGTAACAAGCGCCGTTACTAGGTAACAAATTGCTGTCACTTGGAATATCAAGAGAATCAGATGAACCACTCAGTGACTCGACTGTTTTTTGTTTGTATTAAACTAATCTCTCTCTCTCTCTCTCTCTCTCTCTCTCTCTCTCTCTCTCTCTCTCTCTCTCTCTCTCTCTCTCTCTCTCTCTCTCTCTCCCTTTAAGCTGCTTAGTGGGAACAAGAGCCAGTAATGTTCCAGTAATGTTCCAGTCACACGGGATTGGTTTCGTACGCGAGGTAATGAAATCTGTCTGCCTGAACTGGGAGATTTCAGTACTGCAATGAGGTTGAAAAAGCTGGAACACTGTGGATTCAACAGTTACGGTAACTTAATAGACATAATACCAGCAGGGGTGGAGTTATACTCACTTGGGAATTACCATCACTCGGGATGGCCTATCCCGCTCACACGAAAAATGGAATTTATGTTCCAATCATCACAACAGAGATAAAACATTGCATTACAGTGTTGTACATACATGTTGTACTTATACAAATGTACATATGCGGACACGTTCATATATGCATATTGTAAATACATGCACATGAAGGTTAGGTTAGGTAAGGTTTGTCAGGAAACAAGACAAGGGCTTCCTGACGCGGGTTTTATATGACCTATGCACAGGCTGTAAATATATATACATAATTTAAATTTGTTGTTGCAATAACCAGCCTGAACATCAATATGCCAACACTGCACTGTTGGTAAACAACACCAACTACATATAGGCTGACCTAAGATGAACTGACCTCACATTACATAAGTTACTCAAGTTACACTTAGGTCGCTGAGCCAGTTTGGTGCCCCAAAAAATACTCACGAGGTAATTCACCGAAATTCATTTATCAAAGCGTAAGTGAAAAATTAACGAAAATATTCATTCTCATTAGTTTGGCTTATGCCAAGCTGTATACACCGAGAGGTGTTGTATGTCTCTGTGTATATACGCTGAGGGTTTAATCTCTAAAATAGGGATTAAGGTAGTTTTTGCCTGGTGGTGAACAGGTGACATAGCAGCCTTAATTAATGACCCTTGTGTAGTCGACAGGCTTTAAACCTCTTTAACCACTGGTTGTTTGACTGACTCGAGGTATAAACCACAGCATACACACCCAACAATGTATAGGTACATACGCAGTTAGGTGAGCACATAAATACAAATATTCATAGATATTACACACATTGACTTACACAAATTACACAGGAATACACTTATTTGTCCCTACTTACACATGATGCACATATAGGTTTAGCCACATATACACGTAAGAGAGCAGTTGTTGGTGGGAATACTTGCATAATAATCAGTTAAGCATATTACAATAAATATTATCCAATTTTTTTAAAATTATGGGTAGTTTCTAGACTGATAACGTTTTGAAACATGACACGTACGTATGTAGGAGGAATAGACGTCTCGTTTATTAACAGTAATTAGGAGGGGGGTGACGAAAACTTTTATATCCATACAAGATAGTTTTTGACCGTTTTTCAGTTTTTTGTCAGGTCACCGATCGTTATCTACAGTTTCTAATCTCATTTTAGATAAGAATTTCCATCCAATGTTTATACATAAACGATGGAAGATCCTCCATATCACTGAAGGTAAAAATTTCTATGAGTATCTTAAAAGGACTATGGATTAAAACCCGCGTCGGAAAACACTTGTCCTGTTTCCTGACAAACATTGTACCATAACCTTCAAAATTAAGACCCGTGCCAGGACACTGTCCTGGCTAATAAGAAAAAGTCCTAACTAATAAGTAAAATAAAACATACTCTTCAAGTATGGGGGAAGAGTGCCTTGATGCTTCCTGAAGAGCTCTTGCTCCAGGAATTTGAGCTCCTCCTCCCCCATCCCGGAACTCTAATAGCAGTTACTTACATGTGGTGAGTTATAAGTATTTTGGGTGACTGTTGGGAGTCATACAAAAAAACTGAGGACTGTCCACAGTGTATATATATAATGTGTATATCACGACAGTATAGCCTATATACATTACCTGAGATCAAGTCTCCTTGAATCCCATTCTGTGAGTGCTTTACTGGGTTAGCTCTTCCTTATGTATAATAATAAAACAAGAGCAAGAACAATAATATAGTAATAAGAAGAAGAGAAAAAAGACAAAGGAGACGAAGATGAAGTAGAAGAAAATAAATTATATTTCGCCTTTCCTTAGATCCATCTTTATTACCTCACATTCCCTAGGCGCCGCATGGCTTCTACGGGTTTAGCGCTTCACCAGCAATATCCACGAAAACTGTGTAGCCGTTATATATAATGCTGCAAATCAATTAAAACAAGGGCTGGGTTTTGATGGCTATTTTAAAAAAAAGGGGGTTATTTCAGGCAAAAATTCAAATTTCAAACAGTTATATATTAAAACAAATTAGCATAATATATTTGCCATTGTTAGAGATCCTTTGATGACGCTAAACCATAGATTAACGCGACGTCACACAATAATAACTAGCTAACTCAAAACTCATTATACAAAGGGATCAGCTGCAATGACCCACATTACACTCTTTCACAAGTTTAGTAAAATATTGCCTCAACTTTGCTCATTATACAGCTGCACTTTTTTTTGCTCGTGTTTTTTTTTTATAAACTAGCAGTTTCATAGTTTCTACGCCAATATATTCAGTAGGTAATTGTATTCTACGAGGACAGCCGTGATTATTTCTACAGAAATCTGATTTTTTAAAATTGTTGGCAGGGGCATTTGTTGTGAAATTTGTGTGAGGGACAGGCTCTCTCTCTCTCTCTCTCTCTCTCTCTCTCTCTCTCTCTCTCTCTCTCTCTCTCTCTCTCTCTCTCTCTCTCTCTCTACACACACACACACACACACACACACACGTACATGCATGCATGCATGCACAAACAACTTGAAATATCAGATCCCATGGGACTAGACAACATATCATTATGAAACATGGAAAAAGCAGCGGAACCTCTAGCAAAAATCTACAAAAAATATAAAAATGATAAGACAGTTACCAGAAAACGGGAAAACTCCAGTAAGCAAGTGTACAGGAAGGAGGCACTGAATTACACGCTATTATTACTGACACACTGTCGACAGTATGAAGTGCCGACGAATATAATAACAGAGAATAACAGAGATCGAGCGAGACAGACAAGGGTGGGACGACTGGGTGTTTTTTTTGTACTTCAAAGCATTAAACGCTTTATCCCACAAGGGGTTGAATCACAGATAAGAAGAGCAAGCAGAGATACAAGATATAGTCCTACAGCGGTCAAGGAATGAGTACTAAGAATTATCCCTCAATTACCAGTACTAAGGATCAGTACTGATCCTTCAAGGTTCATTATTAAGAGCTATACTTTTCCTATTGTATGTTAATGACGTACCAAAGCTAATGAGATGAATATAGAAGGATAAAAACAGTGTCCAGGACATGAAAAATATACAAGTGTAGACAGACACGTGGAGGCTTAACTTGAACAAAAAAAAGCGCAAGGTTATGAACATTGGAAAGGGAGAGCGAGGAGAGAGAAACGAGGGGGAGACACGATTATGACGTACAAGATAGTAAGAGGTTTCGATGGGGCAGAGAGACTGAGAAGAGAACACCAAGCACAAACGAGCACTACAGGAGTTAAAAAGGCAAAGGGACGCTAGAGCTTAGTTCTAGCTGCCCAGACAACTTTTGTTCCAAGTAGGGAAATTAGATCTAACAAAAATGATCCTAAATGGATGAACAATAGATTAAAACATCTCATTGGTCAAAAGAGAGGCATATATAGGCGTATCAAAAGAGGGGATGGACAGATAAGAAATCAATATTTTCAATTAAAGAGAGAAATAAAAAAAGGAATAAGAAAAGCAAAAAGGGATTATGAGGCTAAGGCCGCAAGGGATTCGAAGACTAACCCAAAAGGGTTCTTTCAGGTATACAGAAGTAAGATTAGGGACAAGATAGGCCCACTTAAGAGTAACTCAGGACAGATCACGGACAGTGATAAGGATATGTGTGAAATTTTCAATACTTACTTCCTCTCAGTTTTACTCAGGAAGATACTAGCAGAATTCCAGAAATAATAAATTATGTAGAGCTGGAAGATAACAGACTATGCTCGATTGGGGTAACTAGTGACATGGTCCTCAGACAAATAGAGAAATTAAAACCTAACAAATCCCCAGGCCCTGATGAACTGTTTGCAAGAGTTTTAAAGGAATGTAAAGAGGAACTTAGCAAACCTTTGGCAAATCTTTTCAATATATCACTACAAACTGGCATAGTGCCAGACAAGTGGAAAAGGGCAAATGTAATACCTATTTACAAGGCAGGTGACAGGTCCTTAGCTTCGAACTATAGACCAATAAGCCTTACCTCCATAGTTGGTAAATTTATGGAATCAATAATTGCCGAGGCAATTCGTAGCCATCTTGAAAAGCATAAATTGATTAATGAATCTCAACACGGTTTTACAAAGGGGCGTTCATGTCTTACGAATTTACTAACTTTTTCACTAAGGTGTTTGAGGAAGTAGATCATGGTAATGAATATGATATTGTGTATATGGACTTCAGTAAGGCTTTCGATAAAGTTCCACATCAGAGGCTACTGAGGAAACTTAAGGCACACGGAATAGGAGGAGAAATTTTTTCCTGGGTAGAGGCATGGTTGACTAATAGGCGGCAGAGAGTTTGCATAAATGGAGAGAAATCAGAATGGGGGCGTGTCTCAAGCGGTGTTCCACAGGGGTCAGTTTTGGGCCCCTGTTGTTTACAATTTACATAAACGACATAGATGAGGGAATAAATAGTAGCATAAGTAAATTTGCTGATGACACCAAAATAGGCCGTCCAATTCATTCAAACGAGGACATTAGAGCACTCCAGGATGATTTGAATAGACTGATGCAGTGGTCGGAGAAGTGGCAGATGCAGTTTAATGTAAACAAATGCAAAGTTCTAAATGTTGGGCAGGACAATAACCATGCCACATATAAGCTGAATAATATAGATCTTATTACTTGTAATTGCGAGAAGGATTTAGGAGTTCTGGTTAGTAGTAATCTGAAGCCTAGACAACAGTGCATAAGTGTTCGCAATAAAGCTAACAGAATCCTTGGCTTCATATCAAGAAGTATAAATAACAGAAGTCCTCAGGTTGTTCTTCAACTCTATATATCTTTGGTTAGGCCTCATTTAGATTATGCTGCACAGTTCTGGTCACCGTATTACAGAATGGATATAAATGCACTGGAAAACGTACAGAGGAGGATGACAAAGTTGATCCCATGTATCAGAAATCTTCCCTATGAGGATAGACTGAGGGCCCTGAATCTGCACTCTCTAGAAAGGCGTAGAATTAGGGGGGATATGATTGAGGTGTACAAATGGAAAACAGGAATAAACAAAGGGGATGTAAATAGCGTGCTGAAAATATCCAACCAAGACAGGACTCGCAGCAATGGTTTCAAGTTGGAAAAGTTCAGATTCAGGAAGGATATAGGAAAGCACTGGTTTGGTAATAGAGTTGTGGATGAGTGGAACAAACTCCCGAGTACCGTCATAGATGCTGGGACGTTGTGTAGTTTTAAAAATAGGTTGGATAAATACATGAGTGGGTGTGGATGGGTGTGAGCTTGTACTAGGTCAGATGCAGTGCTTCTTCCTTAAGTGAATGTAACCTGACCTGTACTAATTCCTTAAGTGGAAGTGACCTGACCAGGTGGTCGGCTGGACAATTATATGAGTGGGTGCGGTTGGGTGTGAATTGGTCCTGACTAGGTTGTGCTACTAGGTCAGATGCAGTGCTCCTTCCTTAAGTGAATGTAACCTGACCTGGCTGGGTCGGGGCATTGGCTTAAGCCGTTGGAGATTTGGACCTGCCTCGCATGGGCCAGTAGGCCTGCTGCAGTGTTCCTTCTTTCTTATGTTCTTATGTTCTTATAACCACTACGAGTTGAGCGCTTTCTCGTGAATATAACGATAATAATAATTCATGGGGTTTTCATGGTGTGCAATCTGGGACGAGGAAGTAGTGGAAGCAGATTCCTTACACAGTTTTATCAACAGTAGGATCGGAACAGGGTTTCATTTTATCCTGTTAGTGTTTTGTTTTTAGATTCAATGTAGCCCAAACCTTATAAAAGAAGACAATAAAACAGATAGGGAAGATTTATTGGGTGATTATTATTATTATTATTGAGGACAATCAAATATTTTACAAATACAGTAAGAGATAGCTGGAAAGGGATCAAGAGTATTACTAAATATATGTCTTTTATTATATTTTGTCCTGCTGTGCCATGCTAGGACGCTTAGGAAGGAAGGAAGGGATGAGTGTTTGCAGCTGGGCAAGAAGTGCTTATATACAACCACGACGACTAAGTTATGGTTCTCCACGACGACTAAGTTATGGTTCTCCACGACGACTAAGTTATGGTTCTCCACGACGACTAAGTTATGGTTCTCAATCTCTGTTGTCAAAACGTCAACTGCATCATTTGTTGTATTCAGTAACTCTGTGTAAATGAACGACTCTTTGACATATATTCCAAGCACCCTTTCCCTTGTTGCCTGTTCTTTCGGTCGAATCTAAGTAAGTTATACCCTGATATCCATATTTCTTTGTCAAAGTGGTAATTTGTGTGGGGTCTCTGTGACAGCTGCAAACATTGCATTAGACTCCGCGAGAAGTCTACTAATAAAAGGTATTTTGTTGCTGGTCGATGGTTTAAGGCCCTGTATATTTGCAAAAAACATATTATGAATTGTTTATTTGTTAAGGAGGGAGAGGAATACCTTTGTATTTGTGGGTCTGGAGTGGAGTCCACTGACTGTGCCTCCAATCCAACAAAACTCCGAGGTGAAGGAATATTTTTTGTCAATGCCATTTTTATATTTGCTTCTAGGCACTAAACTTTTCTTGCTATTGAATGGCTGTATCTTCCATGGATACTTTCCCAAGGTTTGTAAAGTTTGTACTTTCTAGTTCCCTTCAAATTGTAGGCAGGGCAGTTTGCATCTTAGCATTTTTTTGGTCTATTGGTGTATTACACATTTCAGGGTAGAAAACTTTACAAGAGGTAGAACGACACATTCCTTTGGTCACTAGAGGACGATATTGTTTTGGACGGTCAAAATGGCACTTCCCATTCTATGCTTGAGGAGTCTATAGAATCCTCAAGCATAGAGTGCACAATTCTGCTTTCTGTTGACTGGGATTTGTGTGTGTGGAGAGGAAGGGGTTCGCAACTGCCTTCAGCAACCGTTCTCGAACTAGGACCAACACCACCAGCTATCTGGTGATGACTGATGGTGTGTAGAAATAATGACTACTGATATATAGTGATGACTGTTGCTGTGTAGTGAAGATGACCACTGCTGTGTAGTGATGTTGACCGCTGCTGTAAAGTGATGATGACCACTGCTGTGTCGAGTCTTCTAGATATTTTTAGCACACCCGTCGTCTACCACCGAGGAAGGGTGACCCAAAAAAAAAGAAAACACATTCACTGTCATGCCAGAAACATGCTGGCCTCAAAGTTCAGATTCCTTCTAACTGAAACATCCCCCCCCCCCCCCTTTCTTTTAGAGTGCAGGCACTATACTTCCCACCTTCAGAACTCAAATCCAGCTAGACAGTTTTCCCTAAATCAATTCATGAAGGTTAACTTTGCCAACACTCGAACAGAACGTCAAGTAATAAGAAAAACACTTGCCTCCACTTATCCCGTATAAAGCGTTCACTCACACAAGCTTGTTTGATCTTCATATCCCTCACGCTCAAAGCTTCCTTTAACCTTTTATCCCTTCCTGGGACGACCCTTACCACTCCCTCTCTGTACTCCAGATTTATACCCTCCTAGTTATCGTATTTTGATCCATTCCCTCTCTAAGTACCCAAACTACCTTGGTAACCCTTCATAGCCTCCTGAATTATTCTTTTTGAAACTCCACACCTTCTAATCTCTAACTCCGAATTCTCTGCATAATATTTGCACCACACATCGCCTTCAAACGCGACATGTTTCATTGCCTAGATTTGTTTTTACTCTTATCACCTTGTTCTTTTCTAAGTTTAATTTCTCCACCAGCCTCTGCAACTTCAGAATCTCACAAAGGAACAGTATCATCAGCAAAGAGCAGCTGTGACAACTCATTATCATTAAATTCCACTTCTCTTCCCAACACCCTAGTATTCACTTCCCTCTGTAAATATGTAAAACAACCATATGTAAATATGTAAAACAACCTCTTTCCTACATACCTTAACCTGAGCTTCAGTATCCACATAAAACTCTTTACTGCTTTTAATAACCCACCACCTGTTCCATACATTTGTAAACATCTGCCACAATGTTTCTCAATCTACCTTATACCATTTGTTTATTAAATGCATATATAGGACAAACAGTTCCTAACACTGATCTAAGTAATGGTCACTTATACCCTTCAATATTAACATTTGATCTACAAATCCCCTATACTTCCTAAATAATCTTTGTTCCTCTCCAGTTCTAATTTCTGTCTTACCCATAATTCTTTCAATAATAATTCTACTATACACTTTATCTGGTATACTTCAAGTGGTGCCTTGATGCTGGTGAAGGGCTCTTGATCGGATCAAATCTTTTCTCCCATTTATATAATACAGTACGAGATGGCCAAATGTCACCCTAAGTGTATCAAGTTCATTTTTATTAATATAACTATCATAGAAAAAACAGTATTTTATAATAGGACTAGTATTTTATCATAGGAATAGTTTTAAATATTTATTAACGTAAGTTTGTGAAGCCAGATTTTCTCCCCACTAGGAAAACGTCCAGTGTACTTTTCCTCGCGTGCCAATTCACCGTATACGACCCACCAAAGCCCCTATTTACATCTGTATGTACAATAGACGTATAATTTGTTCCGAGGGATTGTTAGAAGTTTACGATTGTAAGTAGAGACTCGATCCACCAAATTACCTGACGCATGTTGAGAGTAATGGAAACGTGAGAGTGATTCATTGGCCCCTATGTTCACTCTCTTGGTCTATGGATCACCACTATCTCGACTATATGCTAAATAAAAAATAATAATACGATTTTCTCAGTCAAATTCTGTAGTTAAGTTTGTTGCCAATAACAAAGACATCTGTTAAATAGTATTATTATCTTCTTTTAAGGACTATAGATTGTACGAGTCTTTAATATTAAGGTTGTATTTCGCCTGTATACCGTCAGTCAACAATACTTTAATCCCTAAAATAGGGATTAAAGTTAACTCTTGATGTATATATATAAAAATTATTCTGATGAGTGTTTCTTGATGCGTGTGTACACTGAGAGCAAAGGTATATATACACTTGGAGAGGTGTATGTCTCAGAATGTATAAACCTACATTTTACTTGTATCCCAATAGGCCCCTATTTGAGGTTAGAGTATTCATAATTGGTGGTGAATACAGCAATCCCCCGAGATACGAGAACCCTCGATACGAGATTTCCCCCGATATGTGCACTTTTCTTTGGTAAATAACATCAACATACGAGCGCATTTTCTCGCCGATACGAGAATCACACAGGAGCGTTTTCGTGCAGACACGAGTATTTAAAATAGTCACGCAGCGCATCAACTGTTATTGGATTTATGTTTTCTTGCTTCTAAATGATATGTTGTAACGAAAAATATTGACATTTGGCTGGTAAGGGAAGGTAACGTTAAATACGTTTCCGTGATACGAGTTTTCACGTTGCGAGCCATCTTGTAGGACACATTGATTTGGTATTTCCGGGGAATACAGTTTTAATGATCCTCTCGAGTCAAAAGGCTTGAAGCCCAATTATCCAACCACCATGTACACTCATATATATATATATATATATATATATATATATATATATATATATATATATATATATATATATATATATATATATATATATATATATATATATATATATATAACATAGGTGTATTTGCGGCAGGGCGACGGCTGACCAATTCGGACTTCATGGTCTAGTGTGTCACACATCAGAAGGGAAGTATGCTAGACATGAGGAGGTCAATGATATCATAAAGAGAAGCCTCGCCACAGCCCGTTGCCCAGCTCAACGGGAACCCCAAGTGCAGAGGTCTGATGGAAGTCAAAAGCGTCCTGATGGAGCCACCATGCTACCCTGGAAGGATGGTAAGCAGATTGCTTGGGACTACACCTGTGCTGCCACATTGGCAGACACCTACCTGCCACACTCCTTAGCCGAAGGGGGTGGAGCTGCCAGCCACAGGGAGACCCAGAAGACCCGCAAATATGAAGACCTTCCCTCTTGCTATAACTTCATCCCAATAGGGTCGGAGACCCATGGAGCATGGGGCAAGTGTGCTCTAAAGTTTCTCAAGGAGCTGGGTGGAAAACTCATCATAGAAACCAAGGACCACAGGGCGACCAGCTTCCTGTTTCAGAGACTCAGTGTTGCGATCCAGAGGGAAATGCCTGCAGTATTCTGGGCACGCGGCCCACTGCCGGGGAGTTGGACGAAGTATTTGACATGTAGCTCTGAGTTGTTATCTATGTTGTTTTACTCCCCATTGTATTTTGTATTTTGTCTTGAAATAAAGTTTGTATAAAAAAAAAAAAAGATGGGGTAGTAGGGGAAGTGGAATATTCAAATGGCTTCAGAAAGAAATCTAAATATTCTTCCTTGAAGTCTTTTTATCCACTTCTCCGAGGCAATGGGTCCCACAATTGACACTAGAGGTGGACCCCATCCTATATATATATATATATATATATATTCACTAGTGCGGCTTAGCTCCGTAACGCCTTAAACCACTCAGCTATAAATACCTCAAAAATAGCTAGGTAACCTGGTTACAAGCCATGTTTCTTCTTGGTCTCTCTACAAGAAAGCTTGTCGCTCTGGGGTCCTTAGTTTCCCTTCGTGAGTTTGTCACTTAACTCCTAAAATTCGAGAGTGCACTTTCCCCCATGCTCCGAGGA
This sequence comes from Cherax destructor, assembly GCA_009830355.1. Lineage (NCBI taxonomy): Eukaryota > Metazoa > Arthropoda > Malacostraca > Decapoda > Parastacidae > Cherax > Cherax destructor. Next base: position 361,382 of record WNWK01000681.1, read on the forward strand.
TTTCCGATGCTATTGGAATGACGTTGTAGCATGGTACTAGGCACCTGCGTTTGTTCATCTTTTGGTTGTCTCTCTGAAACTGGTGACACCAACGCAATCCATTTTTTGGGTATCGTACGTAGATGTCGGTCATTGTAGATGCTATCAGCTTGTTTTCTTTACAGGGAAGCATGTTGACTTCATACTGGCGTGGTTACCTGAGGATCCTGCTCTGCTGAGCAACAGGCTTCAGACCACTTCGTGTCTGGCATACTTTCCTCCTGAAGTGTGGCAGATGAGACCATGGAGCCTAACTCGGTCTGTCTTGCACTGCCACAGACACGCCTGTGCTTGGAGAACTATGGCGGCGTAGACCTATAACAGTGTGAATGACCTGAGTGTTCTTTGTCCAAAAAATAATATACGAAAAAAAATATTTCATTATATTGCGATATAAATTAGGAATAAATATGTGCAGTAAGCTTGCAAGTTTTAGTTTATTGAATTTCGTTAGATATTATTGTTAGTTTGATTACCGAACTTCTGTATGTTCATCAGTCACTATATTCAGTATAATTCTGTGTTCAATTTGTGAGAAAACATTTTCAAACACTGCCGAAGAGATAGACAAATACAGCATTATAAATACAGTGCTTTGACCTTTGAAGGGGATTTTGCTGGTTATGGTTCATTTTCATTTAAAAAAAAGTAGAAAATGAGAGGAGCATTTCAGAGTCTCCCTCAGCTGGTCCATGGTTCTGATTTATTTTTAAACGCCTTGACAGCTTGAACCGGGTGGAGCGAGACTCCATACCTTTGAAAGGAAGCTCTGATATTCTCGTTAAATCAATAAAATATGATCCCTAGATGCCTGAGAGCGATATAGCCGATCATACATTGACTGAAGAGGAATCACTGTCGTGTTTATACAAATAAAGAAATTTCTTCACAAAATATGATATAATAATTGCAGCCACATCACGAAAAAAAACAGTTTGATTAAAAGTATATCAGATTTTACCATTTCAGTCATTGACTAAAATCTTCTCTGATTTTCTAATCCTCTTTTAAAAGTTGATGAACTATCTGCATTGTGTAATATTTTATTCTCATTATCAAGAAGACTCTTAATGGACTAAGCTCCTCTGGATGCCAGGTAGATGTTCAAAGTAACTTATTAGGGTTTCTAATAAATGCTTCCCTAACTGCATTCACCTCTTGCAGGAGACAGCCTTAGCCTTCCTGTAGATCTCATCTTCGTATGCCGTCATACAGGTGTTGGTTTGTTAGCTTCGATTTGGGAACATCTTGCGATGTTCAGATAGAGTAATGTTGCCTTCTCTCAAGGAGTTGTCATTTTATTAAAAAAAAATTGTTGATCTGAAACAAAAAGAAAGAGAAAAGAATTAACTGTGCAAAAATTCATATGCCTACTGCATCATTTTAGGTTTGTCTGGGATCAGTCTGTGATAATGTTGAATGCGGTTAGAAAATATGAAGCCCTCTGCTGTTTTTGTTAGGTCAGAGCATGACCTGCGACGCACTTAATGGAGAGGTAAGTGATAATTCACAGACATTTCGCCCTGAGATACTTGATACAGCACCACTGTATGTGAAACAGCACCAATGTGTGTGATACAGCAGCACTGTGTGATACAGCACCACTGTGTGATAAAGCATAGCTGTCAGGGATAAAGCACCACTGTGAGTAATAAAGCACCAATGTGTTTAATGAAGTACCACTGTGTGTGATAAGCACCACTGTATTTGAGTGACCACTAATCTGTTTACACTCTCACTGTCACGACTGATGCAACAGCAATTTCCAGGCAAGAAAATGCTATGAGAAAATACGGCGAAATATATCCCCAGTTCCCTCTCCATTACCTCCTTTCTGCGCCCCTCTTTTTTCCCTCTTCCCTCCTTTCTCTCGTCTCACCGCCGTCCCCTCCCCTCACCACCCATTTTTCCCCCATACCCTTCTCTTCCCTCCCCCATCCCCAACGCACCAAAAAAAAAAGCCCCGGTGAGGGTAAATACCTTCACCATCAACCTCGTTAGTCCAACAGGAAAAACTTACGGCATAAAAACCAGAACAGTCTCTTTGAGGTACTGCTGAAGGAGGGAAGATGGCGGCACCAACACACCTCCTGCTCAACTCACCCAATTATTATATTTTTTTTCTCTCTTTTTTTACGTTCATCCCACTAGCTGAAATGGAGGAATATTTTACTTTCATTCAACTTTCAATTAATGATTTTTCTTGGAGAGGTGATTCTCTGTAATTGTGAAGATTCTCACTAGTGCTGCATTGTGAGTTGATAAAAATTAGTGATTGAACTCTGGTTTATTGACACGTTCGACTTGTTGTTCTTCCATTTATCTCCCCAGGTCCTGTATGACCTCGCACGGGTTCAATAACGCTTCCATATAAAAATAATAACTAGATGTATTTTGATGGCAATAGGATCAGCTAAGGGTATCCCTGTACTGCATAACCCCAGCACCCACTGCACTTCAGTGCACGCTACTGGAATAGTGCAGAGTGTGGCATAAGTTTCTAATGCGGTTATATGTAAGCAATGAAGCTTCGAAGCGAGTCAGATGAGCCATTTACAAGTTATCACATGGATTGTAATTTCTCAATTATTTTTTTTTCAAAAAAATGGTAAAGAGGACATTCACAGGCCAAAATTAATTCAAACCATCCACTTCGAGAGTTTCAAGCCAAACTGAACAGTTATCCTCTTGTTATCTCAGAGACCTTTGTCCTTAAATACATCAGCACATTAGAGGCGAAGCCGTTCAGAATATACATTATCAAGTTACCAGCGTTGAAATCATGAAGGGAATCAGATGACGCCCTCAGAAATTATCACAGGAAAACAAATATTTCATTTTCACCAGTTTCGCTCATCGAAACTGCAAACTGTGACCTACACAAACTGTGACCTACACAAACTGTGACCTACACAAGCCAGAATCAATCCAAATTTTCTCTAATTGACAATGACACAACTGTGACTCTGCTGTCTTATTCGACAGCCCCAGATACATTTTTTTCATTTATGTACCAAAAGAACCTTAGGAAACTTACCTAACTTTATTATAACTAGCGCAATTTAATTTAGCCTAATCCAACTAAATATATTTTATACAAGTTTACAATAATTTAATAATAAACACAATGAAATATATTTTTTTTTTTAGATTCAGGATGATTTTTGTGAAAATTATTGCTTACACAAATTTTCGCTTGCCTTATTCGGCAAGAAGAGCGTTGCTAATTATGCCAAAATCGCAAGTTTTACTTATTCGGCACGACATATTTATATATATATATATATATATATATATATATATATATATATATATATATATATAAATTTTTGTGGTAATATTACATCAGGAGCAGCCGAATGCATATTGAAATAAATGAACATTATAATAATTTTTTGAGCATCGCTATTATCATTTTGTGTTAATAATTTTTACATCCATTATTGCTGATTCCCACCCACAGCCTGGCTGCTCAGAGACGAAGCTACGATTTGTAGACGGAGGATCGATTCTCTAACCAGTTCCTGCGCGAATGAACCACACGGGCTTAGCGCTTCTTGAAGGTACTGTACACTACGAAATCCTTAACTGTTTGCTGCCTGTGGCAACCATAAATAAATAGATAAATAGGATTGCATATGTCGTGCCTTTGTTTTGTTTTTAGGCAGAGTCTGCGGTCTTAGTTTGTGATACAGTAATTGTTCTGCCAGTCAGTATAAATTAACTGGAAAGAGTTATAATTATGACTGTAATTTTTAAAGGGGTGGAGGGGTAAGCCAGTGGAAGGCCTCGGTCAGATGACCAAAAGCTCCAGTGGGCGGGTCATCATATGACTAAGACCCGCGTCAGGAAACACTAGTTTTTAACCATGTTAGTTCCTGTAATCACCCACCAAGGTGGGCTGCTGCCCAGATTATTGTACCCAACAGTTCCCTCATAGAAAGAAACATAATTGAATCTTCTCTCTTGAAACATGACAGAAATACCGTATATAACTCAAATTACGGGTTATACAAGCTCGATAGCTATTTAGTGGCAATCCATATGTATATTATCCACTGAAAAACATAATTTTTCAAGTCACATGACCTGTTCTAAGCGGCTAGAAAAAGCTTGGGGCTCTCTATATCTTCTAATTTCATATTCCTTGACTTCTCAAAACACGGAGGTCCCCTCCTACCCCATATGGAGGGGGGGCGTAAAGTGGTGGTGCGGGGTGGCACCAAACCGTTGGCTCACATTCTGAGAGAGACTGCTGCAGGTGACAAACCCGCACTGCGCTACTCTGAGAAAACTTCCCCTCGCTCCTTCAGTTATTGCCTTGCAACTTTACATAGCTCCTGATGACGCACTGCGAAGTGTGAAAGTACCTGAGCTAAAGAGTTCCAACCCCGTGGCTTGTCTTGCACATATATATATATATATATATATATATATATATATATATATATATATATATATATATATATATATATATATATATATATATATATATATATATAAACAGACTGTCGTGTTAACTGAGTGTTGGGTTACGCAGATTATCACCACCTCCATGCAGGATATAAAAGCTCTGAACAACGCCGTTTTCAGCCACACTGTTGATCTGATTAACACCAGCTGTCTGCAAGCGCATGCATACCTATTCAAGAATGTGCCGTTGAATATATAGGAATTTTGTGGAAAATCTTGAGTAAAGGTGTGAGATAGAGAGAGAGAGAGAGATAGACAGAGAGAGTGCTTGACAGCCGGTATATATATATATAGATATATCATTCGTCTATGTAAAAAAAATCATATCAAGTAAGGTAAGCGAATAAAACCCACAGCAGAAATATTTTCTTTCTTGATAAAGGTTGGGATTTTTTTTTCCCTCTTACGAAGCTTCAACATACGACACGAAACTCAAAATATGTTTTCATTTACAAGACTGTACATCACTCAATTACATATGTTATAAAAGGTAAAATTTCACGCGGCATAAAATGTGCCGAAATTCATATACGCATGTAATTGATGCATGCATATATGTATGAATATATACAGGCGGGTGCGTGCATATTAAAGAACGCGGGAGTAATGATGAACGATCTGCATTGCTGATTGCCTGCTGGGGGACACCCGATCCCAATTTGCATGGGAGGCGCAGCCTACGCTGGAGATTAAATAAATAAATAAGACAGCGGAAAAGTATTAGGTGATGTTGGCTATAGGTGCTTCTAATTAACAAAAATATATTCAGAAAAGGGCACCATCATCTGAATCTGATTATAGTTGCTTAATTATAGATGGAAGGGAATAAATTATTGGCCAAAATGTGCATTGCCATTCGGGGAATTGGATCCTATTTGCAAAGATGTAAATTATATTGGAAAACTAAGGGAAAACGGCAATTATTTCAACATATATTAAAGTTCTGGTGAAGAATGAGACTACGAATGCTGGAACTAGACTTGCAAACTCTGAAAGGAGGCTTAGACCCTCTGAAACAATAATCAGAACCTCTGAAATGAGATTCCGAACATATGGAAAGAGACTCCAAACTGTTGGAACGAGACGCCGAACTGCCGGAGCGAAACATCGAACTGCTGGAGCGAGACACCGAACTGCTGGAATAAGTCACCGAACTGCTGGAATGAGACTTCGAACTGCTGGAGCAAGACGCTGTCCTGCTGGAGTGAGAAACTGTGCTACTGAAACGAGGCTTCGACCAACTGGAGCGAGACAACGAATTTCCGGATCTAGATACTGTACTGGTTGAATGAGTCAGCGATATATAGATATATATATATATATATATATATATATATATATATATATATATATATATATATATATATATATATATATATATATTTAATACACAGTACACGCATACAGACACAGACACATAGTGAGGGAGAAAACCATGGACTATGATAATTTCTTGTGCCTGAACCATTAAAACAAGCGCGCAACGAATAGAAGACAAAGCAAAAGTTGATAAAATGCTTGTAAAATATTAGAAAAAAAGTGTTGAGACAAATTTAGTGAAACTAACTCAGAGTGAAAATAAATTAGGCCCGACTTATTTTTTTATTTACGTTTATATATATATATATATATATATATATATATATATATATATATATATATATATATATATATATATATATATATATTTGAATTCTTTGTCGGGCGTGAGAATAAAAATAAAATAAAAATTCAACATTTGTCGTGGGAATATATTTCGAAAGCATAATTTTATTGAAGTATAAAGCATTTTAAATGAAGACAAAATAAGATCACTTTCATTAGAAGTTTTGCCATTGAGTCAACTTCTAAAGTTTTCAATGAATATTTGAACAAGCCTTTCAATGATGACATATAAGACTAGATATTTCATATATAATTAGAAAATAAAGACCATTTTTTTTCAAAGAATATTAATATTGAGCCAACCCTTTCTAAATATTTAAAGAAAACGTCAATGACCAGGTAAAAAATTCATGGAACAACAAAATATAAATTAAATAAATAAATCTGGCCTTATGTATGTAGATTTGGACAATGGATTGTTCAGCATTATTGTTCATTGTTAATTCTTCAGTTACGGTCATCAGTACAATAATCGTACCACCACCACAATCACATATAACAATTGCTATCACAATAATCATAGTTAAAACAATCACTGTTACAACTAAGTTCAGCCACAATGAGAGTTACTACAATCACTCTCGCATGTCACAGTTTGTTATATCCAGTCACTTATCCCACGTAATTACAATCGTCAGGCGAGTGTTATAACCGCGTGCTACACTAAAACTGTGTGCTACACTACAACTGTGTGCTACACTAAAACTGTGTGCTACACTACAACTGTGTGCTACACTAAAACTGTGTGCTACACTACAACTGCGTGCTGGACTGCAACAGCACTACCGTTGTACACAACTGCACACTATATAGAGAACTACTAACTTTCTAACACACTAGAAATATCGCAAATATACTTTATACAGTATTAAAAAAAATGAATCATGGGCTGTGGACTACACTTTGAATAAAATGGTAAATGAATGAATAATGGTATACACACACCTGTGGGTTGGATGGAGGAGAAATACCTGGTAGCCACACACAGTTGCATAATAAACACCATAAGTTACAAAAGAACACTCTAACAATGCATAATACTAGCCTGTACTTACTGTGTAGAGAACCGTGTACTTTGTATACATGTCACTGGTAGAATATACGGACAGTATGTGAATATGATATGCGTTTATGGATTTCTGTTCTCAGTTTTATTCTTAATGAAACGCCACAACGTGCATAATGTGTCTTCACAAACGTCTCTCTCCGTGGAGACGAGACGTCTTGATATTAACCTGGGATCCCCATCAAGGGAGGTTCCTTGACGCTGGTGAGGGGCTGTTGATCTAGGGAATTGGATCTGTGCTCCAGTTCCCTGAATTGTGCCTAAATGCCTTCCATACCCTCCCCCCACAGGTAGTGTATAATCCCTACGGATTTACTGCTCCCCCATCATAACAATAATAATAATAATAATAATAATAATAATAATAATAATAATAATAATAATAATAATAATAATAATAATAATAATAATAATAATAATAATAAGGAAACCCAACCCTGGCAGACACAACTCTGAGAGTACTCACCTTACTTGATATATCTACTACACATGTCACAAAACAGTTCCTAATAAAAGCAACAGATGGCATTCCTATGAATAAACATGACATATTTCCCCTTTACATGCTCTATGAAAAGGGACGACCCATTAATATGCATAAATCAGGCGTGAGTTCCCCTACAACAACTCATTCCGATACAAGGAAAGCACTGCAGCAATAGGGAGAAAGGGGAAACGACGTACTAGAGGAATTACTGGAGAGGAAACAATAATAATGTGAAAGATTTTTTCTACATTTAAAAAAAAAGAATATATATTAAACGGTTCAGAGGAAAAACTAATTTACTTCTTAAGGAATACACAACGTATATTCTTTTTGTATACAAATGGAAGAATGATAAGACGATAGATTTTCTACATTAAAAAGAAATAAATGTCAAACTGCTCAGAGGGAGATTGAGACCAACTTGGTAAGAAATAAACAACGAATATTCTTTTTCTATACGATATATTTTTTATAAATTCCTATATTCACATTCCAATATTTCTCTGTTTTCGAAAAGCGAGAATCCACTTGGACATAATTAGATTTCAGAACAAGAATATTGTATATTATTTTGTATAGACTTCTATACTTTTTGGGATATCGGCCAAATATGCTAACATATTTCTAGATTTAAAACCACAGACAGGAAGAGAGAATTGGTAGGCTTGTAGTTAGACAGGAGGATAGAACTGGTAGGCTTGTAGTTAGTGGTATTTATGGCACGTCAAGCCATAAATACCACTGATCTTCACTCCGATCTAACACACACAGACCTGCTGGAAGTTCAAGCTCCTAGTCTTTAAAACCCTCCCTGTACCCTTTTTGGAGCGACCCCAACAACTCCTTCCTTCTACACCAGATATATGCACGCTGTTGCTCTTCCTATTCTGCTCCATCGTCTCTAAATACACAAACTCGTTCATCATCCCCTCCTCAGCCCTCTAAATCATCGCTATGGTAACCCCCTCACAGTCTCACCGGCTCCATACATAAATGTTATGTTCATGGGAGAGCGATAAACCTGTAATCAGGTTTGATATGAGAAAGAGGAGAATAGTTCCAATTTCTTAGATCGAAAGGGCTTTCAACGCCATGAAGGAAGGAAGAGAGGAAGGAAGGAAGGAAAGAAGGATCGACACTTCAGTAGTATAAGTGACAAGAAACTGATATCCGGAGGTATAAGTGATATCAGGAGGAGGAGGATGAGGAGAGAGAGAAGGAAGAGAAGGACGCGAAAGACAAGAAAGAGGAGGAGGAGAAAGAGAAGGAAAAGGAATGAGAGGAGGAGTAGGACTAAGCAGGAGGAAGAGAAGGAGGAGGAATAAGCTATTAACAAGTAATATTTACCCCAACTTACTGAACTTAGAAGAATTTTTAAATCAACACAATATCCAGACACAAAAAAGTCACATCGACGTTTCGATAATGTGACATTTAAGTTTCGCTCATCCTGGACCAGGACTGAGCGAAACGTCGTCTAAGGTCTCCTCTGCCAAGGATATTTGTGAAGTATATAAACCACCTGCTGGCTGGCTTCCTACCACGTAATTCTAAATGAACTATTCACTGTAAATATAAATTCGCAGCCAGAAACACTACATCTGAAAAGGCCAAAATTACTTTTCAATAAAAGTTAATTTATAACGCTAATTTGTCAAGGGATATTAATTTGCTAATTTAATTGATAATGCAAAGTTTGCTGGTAAAGTCAGTATATATATAAAAGTTTATACATTCACAGATGAATATATATATATATATATATATATATATATATATATATATATATATATATATATATATATATATATATATATATATATATATATATATATATATATATATATATATATATATATATTTTTTTTTTTTATCAAATAATATAGGATGGGGTCCACCTCTGGTGCAAATTGTGGGACCCATAGCCTCGGAGAAGAGGATAAAGGCATCAAGGAAGAATATTTGGATTTCTTCCTGAAGCCGTTTGAATATTCCACTTCTCCTACCACCCCATCCTATATACACACATACATACATATAAATGCTTTATTAATAGACAGAATACATTTATAAAACACACAAACATGAACATGAATACAATGGTACAATATGTCAAAGATTATGAATCTCCTCCAGCTCCTCCGAAGCCGGACGCGAGCCGAGTATGCAGCATGCGTTTCCCCTCTGGATGGCCACGCTGAGACGCTGGAACATGAACGTGGCTGCCCTTGGGTCCCTGGTGGTGTCGATGAGTCTGGAACCCAGCTCTTTAAGGAAACGTGTTGCATTTTTCCCCACGCTCCCAAGGTCTCCGATCCCACTGGAACAAATTTATACTGTTGGCTTATGTCCCTGTACTTGCCGATCTTGTACTCCTCTCTGTGGTCAGCAGCTCCTCCCTGTCGCCCAACACTGTGATGGATGTAGGTGTCAGCCAGTGTCGACACGCAGGTATAATCCCATGCTAAGAGCTTGCCATTCTTCCAAGGATAGATGGTGATCCCGTCGGGGCGGTTTGCTGGGTTGTGGGCGTTGTTGGCTGCTAGTGATCGAGGCTCTCTCTCGGCTGGGCATCCAGCTGTAGCGAGGGTTCTCTTTATGATGTCGTTGACCTCATTGTGTCTTGCATGCCAACCCTTGGTTTTAGAACAGTTAAGACCATGTAGACCATATTGGTCGGCTTGCGCATCGCCGCAAATACACGTATATTCCGTGTGAATGGGGGCAGCAAGGCGCAGAGCCACTGCAATACGAAGGGTCTTAGGGTCCAGGCGTGTTCCCATGGCCGAAATGGGAACTGTTTGGAGGAAGTCCCCAGAGTGAGGTGCACTCACGGCTAGGAGACGGGCAGTCTCCTGTCTGATGTTACGGCCCTGAGCATATTGGCAAGTATCTTTTCAACAATGGGGCTGTCCCAGCTTGACTGTTTGTAGGCCTGTTCTTCACTAGGTTTTGGTGTTGGAGCAGCAAGAGTCTCCCATTCAGTGATGGCACTGGTGTAGCTAGGGTCCTGTATTCCTGCTGAATCACTGAGGTTGTATGGAAGAATTTGTTTTATTAGCTCATTTGATGCTATGGAAGAGGATAAGTAGGCTGGTAGGGCAATCTGGGAGGATTTGCGTACTCCCAGCCCCCAAGTCTGACTGGAAGTGAAGCTTGCAACCACTGTCCATCTTCGAGGGAAAGATTCAATACACTCTCTAGCATGGTCTTGAGGAGAGAGTCGTATTCCTCGAGTTTCGGGCTGTTGAAGGCTGGGGAACATCTCAGGAAGTATGTAAGTTTTGGGATTGACAGGCACCTGGTGAGTAGGTAGAAGGCATCATGTGTATCAATGTCTTTCATCCTACCTTCCATCGTCCTGAGGTCGGAGATTTTTTTTCCAGGACCAGATCGATGGCATTGGGCCCAAGGGAGCACCAAGGAGAGTGCTGTTGGCTGGATCGATGGCTCGTGCCCCTGGTAAAACAGCCCTAATGTCCTGGATCATCTGTGGATTGGTGGAAACTATCTCACATTTGGTGGGGTTTAAAGATAGGCCCAGGCTACCTACCATATCTTTAATTTTCCTGATGTCTCCCAGGAGAGATTGTGTAGTGCCAGCTAGGGTCCCGTCATCCAAGAACCAGATATTGAGCTCACTGGACAATGCTTCTGTGACATCCTTGATGGCTAGACAGAATAGAAAGGGAGCAAGAGGGTCCCCCTGTTGCACACCCTCACAGAGTCAATTTCATGGTCCCCAAACAAAAGTTTAGAAGCCACACTATAACACGATTCTATGAAGGGATAGAGGGAAGGGAAGTGCCTAGAAACTGCTTGGAGAGCAGCATCCCTTCTGACTGAGTTGAAAGCATTAGCAAAGTCCAATTTGATTAAGGCTTTTTCATTGGACATGTTGTTGATGTATACTCGGGCTGCATGGGCAGCTGCTTCACAGCCTTGTTGAACACCAAAACCGAGCTGAGTTGGTTTCAACATTGAGGCAGCATCTTGACTCACCCTTCGTACTGCAGCCTTGGCAACTAGGCGCCGAAGGGTGTTGCCCACTGCAATGGGCCTGATTCCTCCATCCTTTTCCGGAGGGCACACAGTGAGGCACCAAAGAAAAGGGGTCTAATGGTCTGTGGGACACTACCAGCCAGACACCCATTGGAAAATTTGGTGAGTTCAGACAACAATCTCTCAGAGACCTCACCAAGACCTGGATTGAGCATTTGTTTCAAGTGTTGTGGCCTTAAACCAGTGAAACCTCCTGCTGAGCCCTGTGGGAAAGACATAGCAGCTTTATACACATCGGCGTCCCGTAAGGTTAAATGTTCTTGACCTACTGCAATGTCAAGGGGTCAATGTTGGTACTGGGAGCCCTGGGCGGATGTTTGTCCTTCAGGGCTTGTGCTGTAATGATATCCTTAGGAGCGATGGTATCCTCACTGGTTATAAGCCTCAGTGCTCCGATAGTATTACCCTCTTCTATTTTTCTGCTAATGTGGGCCCTGATTTTTGAGGCGTCTGGTGTCCTGTTGTTGACATTTGCCTGGCGGGTGTTTGACGTCCTGGAGGGATACGGACAAGGTTGTCATCTCTAGGGAATGCATTTATTGCCCTGATAACAGATGTAGCTAGTGACTTGTCCCTCCTTGGTGGGACAGCCAAACAGGCATTGCCAAAAGCAGAAGGTTGTGCCAGGATCCATTGTTTGCAGGAGCATCGTTGACTTTCTTCAAGAGGTCAGCGAATTTGCTGGCAGCTTCATGGCGAGCTGCTTTGGGGATGTGTGTCAGCGTCCTGGTGGATGTTAATTTGATTGCAGCTTTTAGGTCCTCTGTAGAGGTGAAGTCAGGGTGGCTGTCAGCTCTGTCTGCTGGGAGGGTCTGTTGGCTGTTCCCATTTGGAGCCCTCCTGGAGCCTAGACATCCATTGTGTGCACGGATGTTGCCAGTAGAGGGATTGAGTGCACATTCCCTATGGCACACCTGGCAGATGCCTCGGGGACGGGTTCCAAGGCGTTGGCTCTGTCCTGGAGATTCCTGGGAACCCTGCACTTCTTGTGACATGGTGTGGGTGGGAGGGCGCCAGCTGTGGGGTACCGGGTGAAGGACAGCATGGATGCATGGGGGATGGGGGTGGGAGAGTAGTGAGCGGAGTGTGAGTAATTCGTGAGGCACTAACAGGCAACACTCTTGGTCAGGAAGTCAGTAGGCCTAGACCAGGAATGGGGGTGAGGGATGGCCCTATATGTTCACTTAAGATGCACATTGCTAACTTTTGCTAATTGATATACTTAGAAACAACCTCGCCATTTGGCACACTGATCGCCGTGTTCTCACTGTTAACCAAGGTGGTGTTCTGTTCATCATCAAAAGACGAGTACTGGGCGGCCACTCTCCCCCCAACCCCGGCCAAACAGAGGGTAAACAAACCTCCCCCACACCTACACTGGAGGGATCCCCTCAACACCGCATCCTCTAACTACTCAACTCCCAACAATCACACAGCACTTTCACTGATATAGAAGCAACGGCCTGATGCAGAAGATTGTCATGACTCTGTAATCTCCAGTGGATACTCACGATGACGTCTGCTTGAACTGGCCCTTCCCACACATGTAGATTCCTCGTTTACACACAAAATATATGGAGCACCACAAACTGGCTCCCTCCCTCCACAACACCCTTATATATATATATATATATATATATATATATATATATATATATATATATATATATATATTCATGTACATTAAAATAGTGATATATATTTACGCAGAAAATATTTTTGTAAATTTTAAATCTTGTCTACGAAGCATGTAAAGATTTTTTTTTTTTTTTGTTATTGCAAATTATTTGGTATAAATGGGAGGCATCCTATAATATACGAGCTGCGTTCTTAGTGTTCAGTTGAAGACGTTTGAGATCATTCCTGTTACCTGAAAGACAGTAAGAATGTGACAGAGGGCAGTAATTAGTGCTGTAAATGATAGTGACCACGGGGGAAGGATGAGCTATGTCCACGGCAGGACCATGGACCAGGTTACCTTAATGTTGAAAACAAACTCTGAACCCATATACTACGCGACAGGAACCACTGGTGGTGACGGGTTACTTCATTGTCTTAATCTGTGCTCTCGAGTGTTTCTACACTCGAATGTACATTTTCTACACTCAGTTACTACTCAACTTCGGTTAGTCTACTTTTGCTGACGTATGTTTTTAGTTCGGTATTTCACGTGTGAGGTGACTCAGTAATAATGTCTAGTTATTCCGTGACTGCAACAATACTCAAATGACTGGCACACAGAAAAAATAATTATCACGACGTTTCGCGATCAGACTTGAACCATTAATTAGTCACAGTCGGACCGAAAAGTCGTCGTAAAGTTTCCCTCTCGTATGTGCGGGTTATTTATGTATTGTGTAGTGACAGTTACTTTGCTGATCCAACAGCTTGTTGATGTCTTCCTTAAGTTTCAGGCAAATATTTTTGTCTTGAGTGTATACCTTGGTAGGTTTTTCAAGAGGAAACTGAACTGCTGCCTCCTACAGGTGCTTGATCAGCCAGGCTGTGATGACTATGTAGTCTTGCCGGCAGCTTGTAGCAACAGACTGTTTAACAAGGCAATCAACGAGGAAGCTTCGTCTTAGACTGGGCTGTGAAGGTAGGAAAACCCTCGAAGCTGGTCGATGGTACGTCACAGGTATGAAAAGTTTAAATTTCCTCGAACAAGGTTTAAAAAAGTTCCGTCCTAAACCCGTCTTGTTTCGCGTCGTCTGCCTTTTTTAATTCCGTCGTTAATCGAAAATCATGAAAAAAAAAAAGGTTCGAAATTTATGTCAAGAATTTCATTGCTTGTTTTTTTTTCGTCGACAACTTGGAAGGTTTGAATTTTAATAATGATGAGTACTATATTCACTGGAGGCGCTAAACCCATAAAGGTCATCCTTGGTAATGGTAGGTTTTATCCACGGGAAGTGAAGACAACTAAAATATCGTAGATCAAGAGCCCCTGACCAGTATTAAGGTACGCTTCTTAAAGTTTTTTATTTTTTTTTTTAACAATAGTTACAAGGAAATCATGACCTGACTGCTGTTTCTGAGACCTATTTACTAGTCTGATTAAGAGGAGAGCCTCTTAATCATGGCTTTATCAGGTCATTTAGTGTGAAACATCGCTCTGCTGCTCATGTTTTACATTCCTAGTTAATAAACTAGTAGCCGTTCTCTGCATCATCTGAGTTACTTAATAAATTTAGCTGGGTTATGTGAAGACACAATTAACAAAACATCTGTCGTAAGAGTGAATAGGAATGTATGGAAAGACTCACTATATACTTTTAATAGACACAAAATCCACTGAATATTGCTAGTCAATGACCCAAAAAAAATGTTCAGTGAAGTTCAAAGAGTGTTTGATCCCGAAATAAAATCCATCCTGGGATTAAATTCTATCTACTCCCCCTCCCCTACTCCCGTGAAGGGGCCAGAGTATATACGCTGAGAGTTTTCTTTAATTTCTGTTTTATGACTCAAAGTATCCATAACTGATGGAGTACAGCTTTAATCATGGTGTAATCGATAGACTTTAAACCTAAGAAGCCAACCAACCAATCTTGTGGAAGAACTACTCTGCTGAGGCATATGCTCTGAAAGACAAGAAATCCACGCACTAACTAGATAATTTCTAGTCGCTGCGCGACCCGAGAAAGTCTTCCTCATATTGCATAACCCCAGCCCCCCAGTACCTCAATACTCGCAATTAGAATAGTGCAGAGTGCGGCATAAGTTTGCAATGCAGTTAAATGTTTGTATGGGAGATTTGAAGCGAATGAGAGATGCATTTATAATTTATCATACAGCAACTAATATCCAATTTTCTTCAAACCACTTAAATGTTTCCCTTCTGCGATATGTAACTAGCAGTACACCAGTTACAACACTGCAGAAAAGGGCACTTCCTTGATTCTAACCACGCTGTTACGAGAGCCTCGTTAAGCGCCGCCTGCGGTGTTAACTCACGATCGTTCAGGGTGTGTAAATTTAGTGTTGCAATGACTTTGCATAAACCACTGTGAACTTTACGAAGTCATTGTATTTACTAATGTTAAATGATAATAACTAAATTATACTGCATTTTTAGCAAGGTCTGATCAGGTTACTTAATTTTGGAGTAAAATAAAAAAATTTACAATGTTTAGGATGCTGCGGTGATTGCCACAACATTTTATGAACATCAAAGTTGTATTATCAGGGCAGAAATTTAGATTTTATTGTATATATCATTATTATTATTAATATCAAGTAATCTTATTGACCTAAAAAACTCTAGTTTTATTCTAATACTTGGTGTTGCCGGTTAGTCTGACTGACAAACAAAGCTGATTGACAA
>WNWK01000681.1:380000-407660 GCA_009830355.1 Cherax destructor
GCCAATCATCCGCCACTTCTCATCTGAGCACTTGGTCAAATTAGAGTATTAACCATCGAGACGGATTTAAACGTATCCTCTTTTATGTCTCTTACTGTGATCTTGCAATGCCTTCACTGATTTGCTGAAGATGATGTCAACGTCGAGGCTGTAACCTTACTTTATTTTTGCGAGACGGGGCCAGGAGCTATGACTCGACCCCTGCAACCACAATTGAGTACACACACGCACACACTATTAATGTGGAGGTGAACTTACACCAGCCCTCATAGCTGGTCATATATATATATATATATATATATATATATATATATATATATATATATATATATATATATATATATATATAGAGAGAGAGAGAGAGAGAGAGAGAGAGAGAGAGAGAGAGAGAGAGAGAGAGAGAGAGAGAAGAGAGAGAGAGAGAGAGAGAGAGAGAGAGAGAGAGAGAGAGAGAGAGAGAGGAGAGACAGAGAGACAGAGAGACAGAGACAGAGACAGAGAGAGAGAGGACAGGAGGGGGCCACAGGCATAAGACACCCAGGAGTGAACAAGTGTTTTACATATCCCCTGAGAGAAGCAGACAGCAATTCCAGGAATTTCTAATTAAGAGAAAATAATTTGCATTAAGAATTACTGGAATAATTTTGTATCTCGTCTCGACACGATGGCGTTAATGTGAACCTTTTTTTTTTTTTAAATATAATAATCTTTATCCCTTTTAATTAAAGGCAGGCGGGAATTAAAAGATAATTTCAGATAAAAATGTAATTAAGTAACCATTTCAAGACTCGAAAAAAATGCATAACCGTAATCCACCGTAATTGTCTTTGATATTAATGTAATTAGTGTGACAACGTAAAGGTATTAAAATTACGCTTATTTCTCTGATTTCTGGATTTCCAAAAACCTTGAATGTTACTCGACGGAAAAAATATAGACAATGTAAAAGATAATTTCGTATATATTTGAGTGTTTTTCTGCCGGAGGAAGAATTAAATGTCAGTATATATACCGTAGACGACTTGACTAAATGTAATCTGAACATTTTCTGTTAGCGTGACGTGTGCTTACTTATTGCTCTCTCTCTCTCTCTCTCTCTCTCTCTCTATATATATATATATATATATATATATATATATATATATATATATATATATATATATATATAATATATATGTCGTGCCGATTAGGTAAAACTTGCGATTTTGGCTTAAATAGCAACGCTCACCTTGCCATATAAGACAAGTGAAAATTTGTGTATGCAATAATTTCGCCAAAATCATTCTGAACATAACGAAAAAAATATATTTCATTGTGTTTGTTTATTATTAAATTAATGATAACGTATCTAAAATATATTTAGTTGGGTTAGGCTAAATTAAATTGCGCTTGTTGTAATAAGGTTAGGTAGGTTTTCAAAGTTTCTCTTGGTACAAAATTATAAATTCTTACATTAACATAAATGAAAAAAATATATCTTTAAACGTATAAGAGAAAATTTTAGAAAGGCCTTAATTTTAGATGAGTTCTTGCTAATTGACCAGTTTTACCTAATCGGCACGACATATATATATATATATATATATATATATATATATATATATATATATATATATATATATATATATATATATATATATATATATATATATATATATATATATAGCGTGAGTGTGTGCCTCTGTCTGTTTCTGTGTGTGTGTGTATTTATCAGTGTGTGCACACGTACTCAGTATACCAACACCAAAAGCAACATTGTTCACCCGTTCATCCTGACGAACGGAATGTTCAACAAAGCCCCGTTCATCCTGATGAACGAGATATTGAACAAAGCCTCGTTCATCCTGCTTTACGACCCTTGACCCTCCATGCTCGTAATTACCACCCACCCTCCTCGTCAAACTTGATTATACTCTAAATCAAACGCATGCCCCCTTCCCCATGGCTCCCTTCTTCCTCTTCCCTTCCTCTCCCCATAACCCCGTTCATTTTCTTCCCCTTCTCCCTCTTTCTCCTCTTACTTCTTCCTCTTTACCTCCCCCTACACTCCAAGGCCTCTTTCTTTCCCTTATTATCCACTCCTTTGCTCCATGGCCTCCAGCATCTCCCTTTTTATCCCCTACTCGCATCTCCAAAGATTTATAATCATTCTTATGCTTGTATCCTTCGTTGAGTTCATATGTTTATGCTTCTCGATGTTCCTGCTGTAATTATTATATTTATGGGGAAGCGCTAACCCTGTAGGGATCATGCAACTCTTGGAGAATGGGACATAATCAGGTTTAATCCTACGAACGGGAGAAGAACACTCATTACTCGGGTCAAAAAAAAAAGACCTTGTCAACATGACAGTACCAGATTCTCTATAAAACAGTGTACGTGAAAGAATGCCAAGAACCTCTTATCTAACCTTTCGTTGACTGACGATAACTCTTGTTGACATGTTACTGCAGATAAGTGATATATTTGGAGCTTTGGTGCCTTCGATGATAAAAACATGAAATTTGGCTACAGGGCCATCGAAGACTTGTGTTTCGTAATAGAAATGGTAGAAGATTTTCATAATGGCTGCCAACAAAATGGTTGATGTGTTCTTCATTGTATAACTGATGCTGTATAGATAAAAATTAATGTGGATTTCCTTAAATCTGATGTATGAACATATAAAATGGTACACACACACACATACACACACACACACATCCAGGAGCTATGACTCGACCCCTACAACCACAACTAGGTGAGTACACACACACTCATACACACACACACACACACACACACACACACACACACACAAGAATAATTCACTTAGAACAATGAATGTGCGATAAAAATCATATTTGCATGTAATTAAAAATTTAATTTTGAAGATATAAATGACAACAGCGAATATAAAACTTGATTTAAAAATGATGATTTCGAGTAAATAAATTTAGACGCAAGATATAAATAAAAAGCTGGCAGCTTGAGACACTAGGAGTACAAGAGACGCATCCTGCCACGAGGAGATGGCAGCGCGATGGGTGAAACAGTTGGAGGTGTTGCTGGTGAAGGGAAGGGCTTTGCCCTGCACTGCTGCCTTTAAAATCGGTTTCATGGAACGCAGGAACTACTGTTAAATGCCCTCTGTTTAAAGAGTCAATTAAATTTACGCTCTCGGGGCGAGGTGAGCGTATTTACATTGGTGTGTAAATTGTTTACACACACCAGTAGGCCAAGTGTAAGTTTGTTGGGTGGAATTCGGGGATGACCCGGGCTAACAGGAAATACGGAGAGGGAGAAAAACTTTTAAGTTAGTGGAAAAATGGAAATTGTTAGCGTTGAATGAGAATAAACGCTGGTAGTTGTTAGCAAACGTTGATTGTAAATAAACGTTAGAAAACTTTAATGAACGCTGAACGAAAACTAACCTTAGAAATGTTTAACAAACGCTGAGTGAGAATAGAATTTAGATATTGTTAGGGAACTCAGAATGGGAACGAACGTTGGCAGTGGATACTAAACGTTGAATGAGAACGATCGCTTAAAATAGTTCACGAAAATTACTTTTTTTGTTAGTTAATCATATTTAACGCCTATTAACTACGCAAAGGAGTCATTAAGGCTGAAAGTAACCTATTCGGCACCAGCCAAGGACGCTTAACAAATAAAAAGATAATGGGGATTAAAGTAAGATCTGAGTGTATACGTAATGAGGTATACATCCAAAATAACAAAATCGAAGAAATCGTTCTCAAAAAACATTCTGTACGTGGGATGAAAGGAAATATATTTTGTTTCATTATTGAAGGAAAATGAGCGAAGGAGAAAAGAGATGGGGAAAAATACTTTATTCGATAAAACCTGGATGATTAATAATCCAGGATAAGCCAAGAAAGCCAAGCAGTTTTGCTTATTTCCGTTAGTAAGCTTGAAGTGTGTACTACCATGGTCTGGTAAGCTTGACGTGGGTATCTCCTTGCTATGGTAAGCTTGGTGTGGTATCTACTTGCTCTGGTAACCTTGGTGTGGTATCTACTTGCTCTGGTAACCTTGGTGTGGTATCTACTTGCTCTGGTAAGGTTGGTGTGGTACCTGCATGTTTTATGAAGCTTGGGGTGGGCACCTCCATGCTCTTCCAAATTGAAATGATTTGATATGACGTTTGATCCGAGGAAGGGGAGGTTAGGTCCATTTTTGTTGATAAAAGTCTTGCACCATCATCATCACACAGATGTTATCTTTAAGTCGTCGGATTATTCTTGCTTTTTGTTAATAGTTATTTTTTTTCTTTTATTGAGTATCTGCTTCCCTCTTAAAATTGTATTAATTTGTTATGAATTAATTTTATAAACTTGTTAACTGAGTGTATTTTAATTTGTGTTCTTTGTTAGTTAAGTTTAGTTAATGTTATATGTGCTATAATAATAATAATAATAATAATAATAATAATAATAATAATAATAATAATAATAATAATAATAATAATCTTTATTTCTACAAGTACATATACAAGGTATACAGTCCTAGATGACATCAATGACATTAGAATGCTCCTTGTTATGCAGAGCATTTCGGGAAAATTAGGTCAATTCTGTCCCCAGGATGGGACCCACTCCAATCTACCAACACCCAGGTACCTATTTTACTGCTAGGTGGACATGGACAGCAGGTGCTTTAAGGAAAGACGTCCTAATGTTTCCACCCGTACCGGGGATCGGTCCCCGGATCTCAGTGTGTGAGCTGAGTGCGCTACCAACCGAACTACGGCACACCTCAATCTGTCTGACAGGAGGATTTATGTCAGTTATTGCTAAACGTTTTCCTCTTTTTTTCACTACGTCTTTCGTATTTTTTCCCCTCCTCTCTTATTTCTCTCTTTTTTGTCCTCTTATTTTTCATTTCCTCTCTTTTTCTTCTACTCTCTTTCTCTCTGTCTCTCTCTCACTCCTCCATCCTATCCTCCATCGCTTCTCCCCATCCCAGCATCCTTCCATCCCTCTCTCGCCCCTCTTCTCCCTCAAAAATTCCACTCGTTGCTACTCCATCAAAACTTAATCTCCATCTTTCCTCTCTATTTCCTTACCCTACGCCCTATCAAAATAAAATTATTTCCCCCTGTTAAATAAAATCGATGGAAAGTAGTCTTCCATTGACCTCAAAGACTCTTCAATCGTCTTAGATGCAAGAGAAGAATTAAATGCCACTTGAACCTTGTTACATATTCATGTCTGTCGTCCATAAGATGCTTAACTAAAATGACTTGAAAGAACGAGCCATTAGAAATTTGGGAGTAATCTTTGGGATTTTATGGGAGTGAAAGGAAGGGTGTGGAGAGTGAGAGGGAGGTTGAGAGGGATAATGAGGGGTAGTGAGAGGCTTTGTGAGTGAAAGGTTTTGAAATTGAGATGTGAGTGTGAGAGGTGAGACTGAGAGGAAATAATGCTTAAAATTTGTTTTTGCCATAAATCAGTGGAAATCAATCTGACTATAACGAAAAAAATATATATCATTGATTTTAAGTAATGTTAAATAAATTTAAACTGATCTATGCTATACATAGCAGAATTAAGCTACAAAAAATTACGCTAGTTAAAGTTAGGTTAGGTCCAAACATTTTATTTCATTGTCAATGAAAAAATATATCTATCAATCTGTAATTTTTATTTATTTAAAGTCCAGTTTTTAAGAGTTCGGCCTATTCGGCAAGTTCGAATAGGCCGAACTCTTATTTATTTATATACAAAATCTATAAATATTTCCCTCATGCATGAGAAATGCACAAATTATGAAAAAGTAAACAGAACATAATGTCAGAGTTTTGCTTATTTTATTTTACTATTAGAAAATTAAGCAAGTCCGATTAAAGATGCTCCTGTTTCACAGCGAGCAGACGGAAAATCGAGCCTCCATCACTCCTTGCGCCAAAGGACCCACAAAGGGCTACCGCTTTGCACAAATATATTAATAACAAAACTCCTACTTCATCATTATTGATGCTGGATGAACCCTGAGTGAGGCTGGTTCTTAGTACATCTCTGGCTGCCTCAGATTACTACCTCAGCATCGCGTAATTATTAAACAAAACCTAAATCGACAGCCTATTCTTCCTCCTCTCGACTGTGTTAGAGTTCTATCTGGTGTTTACCTTGCATACACAATCCGGGAGACCTCTAGCGGCCGTGGGCTTTTAATATTCACAATGTAAACATGGTATTTTACCCTCAGACGCAGAGACCTTGAATTCAGTGGGGAAAAAATGAGAATCGTCCCGGTGTGCATTTACCTCAAAATAAAAATAAAAGAAACTTTTAAGTCTGTAGGAAGATCTTAGTTGTGTGTTTCTACAAGCACTGTTGTGAGGGTTCAGGTGAGTGGGGAGTGATGTAGCCAGTGTGAGGGGAGTGATGTAGCTAATGTGAGGGGAGTGATGTAGTTACTGTGAGGAGAGGAGTGATGTAGCCAGTGTGAGGGGAGTGGTGTAGCTAGTGTGAGGAGAGTGGTGTAGCCAGTGTGAGGAGAGTGATGTAGCCAGTGTGAGGGGAGTGATGTAGCCAGTGTGAGGGGAGTGATGTAGCTAATGTGAGGGGAGTGATGTAGTTACTGTGAGGAGAGGAGTGATGTAGCCAGTGTGAGGGGAGTGGTGTAGCTAGTGTGAGGAGAGTGGTGTAGCCAGTGTGAGGAGAGTGATGTAGCCAGTGTGAGGGGAGTGATGTAGCCAGTGTGAGGGGAGATGTAGCTAGTGTGAGGGAGTGATGTAGCCAGTGTAAGGAGAGTGATGTAGCCAGTGTGAGGGGAGTGATGTAGCCAGTGTGAGGGAGTGGTGTAGCCAGTGTGAGGGAGTGATGTAGTCAGTGTGAGGGAGTGATGTGTAGTGTGAGGGAGTGATGTAGCCAGTGTAAGGAGAGTGATGTAGCCAGTGTGAGGGGAGTGGTGTAGCCAGTGTGAGGGGAGTTATGTAGCTAGTGTGAGGGGAGTGATGTAGCCAGTGTGAGGGGAGTGGTGTAGCCAGTGTGAGGGGAGTGATGTAGCCAGTGTGAGGGGAGTGATGTAGCTAGTGTGAGGGGAGTGATGTAGCCAGTGTAAGGAGAGTGATGTAGCCAGTGTGAGGGGAGTGGTGTAGCCAGTGTGAGGGGAGTGATGTAGCTAGTGTGAGGGGAGTGGTGTAGCCAGTGTGAGGGGAGTGATGTAGCTAGTGTGAGGGGAGTGATGTAGCTAGTGTGAGGGGAGTGGTGTAGCCAGTGTGAGGGGAGTGGTGTAGCCAGTGTGAGGGGAGTGATGTAGCTAGTGTGAGGGGAGTGGTGTAGCCAGTGTGAGGGGAAGACTATGTTAGCCGAGGAGGGGGAAGGGGCACATATGTACACACGCAATCACACACATGCAAGCACACACACACACACACAAGGACAGGATGTTCCAGAGATGGGACACAGCAACAAGGGGTCACAGTTGGAAGTCGAAGACTCAGATGAGTCAAAGGGATGTTAGGAAGTATTTCTTCAGTCATAGAAGTGTCAAGAAGTGGAATAGTCTGGAAAGTGACGTAGTGGAGGCAAGAACCATACATAGTTTTAAGACAAGGTTTGAAAAAGCTCATGGAGTAAGGAGAGAGAGGACCTAGTAGCGACCAGTGAAGAGGCGGGACCAGGAGCTATGAATCGACCCCTGCAACCACAATTAGGTGAGTACAATTAGGTGAGCGCGCACACACACACACACACACACACACACATACACACACACACACACACATACACACACACACACACACACACACACACACACACACACACACACACACACACACACACACACACACACACACACATACACACAGGAGCCTGGAAGCGACGCCCTCAAAGATAAGAGAGTACACATACGCACACGAAAATTCCAACCAGTCTTCCTACAGCCGACGTTGATTTCATGCGTACGTTTTAAAGCAAAGTTCTCGTTATACCCAACTTACACTAGATTACGCTTGGTTAGGCTGTCGCCTGTTATTTATAGAATAAAAACTTGCCAAGAAATACAATAATACATGTAGGTGATAACTCCCGAATCCCGAGCAGAAAAAAAGGAGACCAATGACCGGACTTCACAATATACCGTCAAATATGACTCACGAAATCGTAATGACACGATTGGAAACAAACCATACCACGGTGGGTTCGAACCCGCGTCAGAGTCTCAGAACTTCAGACCGTCGCTGGCCCAGTGGCTTACGCGACGGTCTGGAGTTCTGAGACTCTCTGACCGCGGGTTCGAACCCACCAGTGGTATGTTTTTTTTTACCGTCAAATAATTATATATTCATTATCAATGTTACACGTCCGAAGGTTTTCAGCCAGAGTGAAATACAGACGTAGCTTAAGAAAGATGTGTTGGTAAATACGGTAGTTAAATCACACATACGGTCTTAGAGGATATCAGGTTTATGGATAAGTGAATTATATTTAGTTAGATGAATCTTATAAGGCCGGCATGGTACACTGGATAACGCACACGGGCTGTTAAGTTTAATATTGGGTTGCCATGGGTTTGAACTCCATTCCGTTCAGTGAATTGTACTCAACTATTTCTGTACTCAACGCAGGAGCAGTTCTCGAGGACACAGTGCCAGCTAGATTGTTGCCGGAATTGAAAGACAGGAATTATGAGTAAAAACTAAGTAAGCACACCCTAACATCACTGGAGAAGGAGAGGAGATATGATCACGACGTACCTGATACTCATGGGTAGTGAGAAAGTAAAGAGAGATTGATTTCGATGGACCAGATCGAGGAGGCACACTATAATAATTATTATTTTTTTATAAATTATATTCTATTATTTTTAAAGTATTTATTATTTTTATAAAGTTTGTTATTACAGTTATTATTTTAATTGTATTTCATTAAATATTTTTCTACTCAACACATTTTTAACTTCATCTTCAACAAGTTTCGCCACTTCATGGTCTCCGTCATCTTCAACTCATCACGTTTAAAATAATCCTGGTAATTGCAATCGCAAAACGTCACCGGAAGAATGAAACGGGCGAAACAAAGTGTTAGACCTACGTTAAAAATTCAGGTGCTCGGCGTCCCAACTCTACCCACTGAGAGTAACCTTTTTCTGACATTTTGTGTTGGCATTTTATCACCTGATGGTATTATTGGATGTCCAGATGACCAGATAGCCAACCATTTGGTGAGTGTCTCTGTCTGTCTGTCTGTCTGTCTCTCTCTCTCTCTCTCTCTCTCTCTCTCTCTCTCTCTCTCTCTCTCTCTCTCTCTCTCTCTCTCTCTCTCTCTCTCTCTCTCTCTCTCTTTCTCTCTCCAGCTTTATCCTGAAAACTCTCAGTTTTTGCTCTGAAAATGAGTGAAGTTATAGAACGTTCAGTAATTTTAAGGATTTTAATATGTACAATATTAGTTTATTTAATGTACAAATTTCCTTAGTGTTAGTTAGGTATAAATAGTCTATTTTCAAACAAACATGTAGTTTACCTTTACCAAACTTGTTTGTGTGAGGCATCCTGAGAGGCTTGGGGGTTCATCTCCCATCCTGAGAGAAACACGTTCCGGCGAGGGCAGAACCTGAACCAGTAAAAAAAAAAAATTCCAATAATCAATGACATGGGAGATTGAAAAGAGACACAGAACTTCAATTAAATAAAAAAGCATTACTTGAAATAAAGAATATAAACTTCAGATGTTATAAACTGTGTATCTAACTAGTACGGAAGAGCAATGTGAGAGCCAATTTTAATAGAAGCTTCCAACTAGGAAAGAGTTCACGGTAGAACTACGCAGAGTTGAAGAAAGTTGGAAGACAGTATAAGTATAACAGAGTAAAGGTGTCACAGGTCAAAAGGAGAAACATTGTGGGTGGAGAAGGTACAGAGGTCAGAATGTCAGAAAATGCATAGGCACTCCTGCTCGGGGACTAACTTGTACACGGTGGCTCTTGCTTTGGGACTAGCTTGTACACGGTGGCTCTTGCTTTGGGACTAGCTTGTACACGGTGGCTCTTGCTTTGGGACTAGCTTGTACACGGTGGCTCTTGCTTTGGGACTAGCTTGTACACGGTGGCTCTTGCTTTGGGACTAGCTTGTACACGGTGGCTCTTGCTTTGGGACTAGCTTGAGGGGTAACAGAGGCCAGTATGGCAGATACACACAGGCTCGGAGACTAGCTTGTATATAGAGGCTTGTGTGTCAGGAGATGAATACAGACTCCTGCTCTGGGACTAGCTAGTAAGAAAAGAAGCTAATGTGACAGGAGTCCATGGTTCTTAATACGTTAATACGTATGAATTAATAACTAATAAACTTTCCACAAATGAAGTGAGAGTCGGAACAAGTGTGCGTGAATTGGCCGATGTTGTAGGAGGCCAGGCGAGGCCAACTCCACCAGTGTGTGTGTGTGGACCAACTGCAGGTCACTCGAGGCCACTATGGTTATAATTGTAACCTTAATTTTTTAAAGGGGTGAACCGGTAAGCCAGTCTTGAAAAGTAAGGATCATTGCTAGAAAAAAGATCTACTATATTGAAAGCTGAGAGAATAATGTCAATGTGTTCGGAGTTAATGGGTTGCTTGTTGATGCAAAGCAACAAAAGTGAACCAAGTAATTTGCCTTAAAGAGCAACTATAATGGGAGTAGTGTTTCTCACCGTTGTGTTCCTGGCTCCAAATGGCGTACCGGTGACAATAATGAAGAAAAGACAAGGCTGCCCAAAATGCAACCAACAACAAGTGACTAAAACCAAAGTACCCATTTTCTGCCTGGTCACAGACCGGGCCGCGGGGGCGTTGACCCCCGGAACTCTCTCCAGGTAAACTCCAAGTAAACAACTGTAAGAGATCTCGTCAATATGTCTCACCCTACCCAAATTGCAAGCCACATCAGTTAGCTAACACTCATGTACCTATTTACTGTTAGGTGAACAGGAGCAGATGTGAAAAGACCTACAAGAGTCGACTAATATCCAGGTATTTACTTCTTGGCAAGCAGGTAAAAATGCACCAGAAATTTAAACTAAGACTGTGTAAAGTTAGACTAAGTGATCAGAAGGCTGTGAAAAAATCAAAATCCAGGTCTTGGACGATGACAGGATGAGTAGGGTTTATGTAATCTGGTAGCAGGTTGGTTTACAATTGTGATTTAAAAGGATGACTTGCTATTTTGTTAAAACTGCTAGAGTAGGCGTTGCGTTATAACGAGTTGAGTAGGTGGGTTGTGGTCGTAGTGGAGAAGGTCGTAGAGATATGGTGGTAGGGGATGGTGATAGTGGTCGTTGAGAGGGTGATAGTGTTTGTAGAGGTGGAATGAAAGGGTATGGCTGAAGTGGACGTAGAGGGTAGTGGTAGTGTAGTGGTATTGGTCGTAGAGGGGGGTGGTAGGTGTGGTGTTATTGGTCGTAGAGGGGGTGGTAGGTGTGGTGTTATTGGTCGTAGAGGGGGTGGTAGGTGTGGTGGTATTGGTCGTACAGGGGTGTGGTAGGTATGGTGTTATTGGTCGTAGAGGGGGTGATAGGTGTGGTGGTATTGGTCGTAGAGGGGTGTGATAGATGTGGTGGTATTGGTCGTAGAGGGTTGTGGTAGGTGTGGTAGGTGTGGTAGGTGTGGTAGGTGTGGTTATGCTAATGGATGATCGCTACAACATTTTTCTCCTTCCTTAACTCAGGTCATGCGACTCCACACCTGTGGGAGAGGGAAGAGAGAGAGAGTGCGAGAGAGAAAAGGTGAGTGGGAGACAGGAAAAGTACTTCGGAGGCAGAGAGAGAGAGAGAGAATCGGTGTAGAAGAAGGAACAGGGAGGAGGTGCATGGGAGAGAGAAAAAGACGTGTGAGGGGGGAGAGGAAACCTATCAGGTTACGAGTGTTTCCCAGATTGGGGGAACATAAGAGTTGTAGAAACCATTCCAGGTTTAGGAGGAATCGGATTATAGAGAGTTTCAGACACAACACTGGTAATGCGTAACCTCAGATGAGCAGCAGCAGTCTGGATTCCAATCATTGCACGCTGGATAACATAAAAAAAAAGTCTTAATCCACCACTCATTTCTGTGCCATCATAGTGATTATATATATATATATATATATATATATATATATATATATATATATATATATATTTCTCTATTGTCCATGGGGAAGTGGAAAAGAATCTTTCCTCCGTAAGCCATGCGTGTCGTATGAGGCGACTAAGATGCCGGGAGCAATGGGCTAGTAACCCCTTCTCCTGTACAAATCTACTAAAAACGAGAAGAAGAAAAACTTTATAAAATTGGGTTGTCTGAATGTGCGTGGATGTAGTGCGGATGATAAGAAAGAGATGATTGCCGATGTTATGAATGAAAAGAAGTTGGATGTCCTGGCCTAAGCGAAACAAAGCTGAAGGGGTAGGCGAGTTTCAGTGGGGAGAAATAAATGGGATTAAGTCAGGAGTATCTGAGAGAGTTAGAGCTAAGGAAGGGGTAGCAATAATGTTGAAGGATCAGTTATGGAAGGAAAGAGGGAATATAAATGTGTAAATTCAAGGATTATGTGGATTAAAATAAGGGTCGGATGCGAAAAGTGGGTCATAATAAGCGTGTATGCACCTGGAGAGAGAGGAGTGTAGAGGAGAGAGAGATTTTGGGAGATGTTAAGCGAATGTATAGGAACTTTTGAACCAAATGAGAGAGTAATTGTGGTAGGGGACCTAAATGCTAAAGTGGGAGAAACATGCAGAGAGGGTGTAGTAGGTAAGTTTGGGGTGCCAGGTGTAAATGATAATGGGAGCCCTTTGATTGAACTTTGTATAGAAAGGGGTTTAGTTATAGGTAATACATATTTTAAGAAAAAGAGGATAAATAAGTATACAAGATATGATGTAGGGCGTAATGACAGTAGTTTGTTGGACTATGTATTGATAGATAAAAGACTGTTGAGTAGACTTCAGGATGTACATGTTTATAGAGGGCTACAGATATATCAGATCACTTTTTAGTTATAGCTACAGTGGGAGTAAAGGTAGATGGGATACAAGGAAAATAGAATCAGTAAGTAAAGAGAGGTGAAGGTTTATAAACTAAAGAGGAGGCAGTTAGGGTAAGATATAAACAACTATTGGAGGATAGATGGGCTAGTGAGAGTGTAGGCAATGGGGTCGAAAATGTATGGGGTAGATTTAAAAATGTAGTGTTAGAGTGTTCAGCAGAAGTTTGTGGTTACAGGCGAGTGGGTGCGGGAGGGAAGAGGAGCGATTGGTGGAATGATGATGTAAAGAGAGTAGTAAGGGAGAAAAAGTTAGCATATGAGAGGTTTTTACAAAGTAGAAGTGATGCAAGGAGGGAAGAGTATATGGAGAGAAAAGAGAGGTTAAAGAGTGGTGAAGCAATGTAAAAAGAGAGCAGATGAGAGAGTGGGTGAGATGTTATCAGCAAATTTTGTTGAAAATAAGAAAAAGTTTTGGAATGAGATTAATAAGTTGAGGAAGCCTAGAGAACAAATGGATTTGACAGTTAAAAATAGGAGAGGGGAGTTATTAAATGGAGAGTTAGAGGTATCGGGAAGATGGAGAGAATATTTTGAGGATTTGTTAAATGTTGATGAAGACAGGGAAGCTGTGATTTCGTGTGTAGGGCAGGAGGAATAACATCTTGTAGGAGTGTGGAAGAGCCAGTTGTGGGTGTAGGGAAGTTCGTGAGGCAGTGGGTAGAATGAAAGGGGTAAGGCAGCTGGGATTGATGGGATAAAGATAGAAATGTTAAAAGCAGGTGGGGATATAATTTTGGAGTGGTTGGTGCTATTATTTAATAAATGTATGGAAGAGGGTAAGGTACCTAGGGATTGGCAGAGAGCGTGTATTGTTCCTTTGTATAAAGGCAAAGGGGACAAAAGAGAGTGCAAAAATTATAGGGGAATAAGTCTGTTGAGTGTACCTGGTAAAGTGTATGGTAGAGTTATTATTGAAAGAATTAAGAGTAAAACAGAAAGCAGGATAGCAGATGAACAAGGGGGGTTTAGGAAAGGTAGGGGTGTGTAGACCAAGTGTTTACAGTGAAACATATAGGTGAACAGTATTTGGATAAGGGTAAAGATGTTTTTGTGGCATTTATGGATTTGGAAAAGGCGTATGATAGGGTGGATAGGGGGGCAATGTGGCAGATGTTGCAGGTGTATGGAATAGGAGGAAGGTTACTGAAGGCAGTGAAGAGTTTTTATGAGGATAGTGAGGCTCAGGTTAGAGTGTGTAGGAGGGAAGGGGACTATTTCCCAGTAAAAGTGGGCCTTAGACAAGGATGTGTGATGTCACCGTGGTTGTTCAATATATTTATAGATGGGGTTGTAAGAGAAGTGAATGCGAGGGTCTTGGCAAGAGGTGTTGGGCTAAAAGATAAAGAAGCAAATACAAAGTGGGAGTTGTCACAGTTGCTTTTTGCTGATGACACTGTGCTTTTGGGAGATTCTGAAGAGAAGCTGCAGAGGTTGGTGGATGAATTTGGTAGGGTGTGTAAAGAAGAAAATTGAAAGTGAATATAGGAAAGAGTAAGGTGATGAGGATAACAAAAAGAATAGGTGACGAAAGATTGGATATCAGATTGGAGGGAGAGAGTATGGAGGAGGTGAATGTATTCAGATATTTGGGAGTGGACATGTCGGCGGATGGGTCTATGAAGGATGAGGTGAATCATAGAATTGATGAGGGAAAAGGGTGAGTGGAGCACTTCGGAGTCTGTGGAGACAAAGAACCTTGTCCATGGAAGTAAAGAGGGAATGTATGAAAGTATAGTTATACCAACGCTCTTATATGGGTGTGAAGCATGGGTGATGAATGTTGCAACGAGGAGAAGGCTGGAGGCAGTGGAGATGTCATGTCTGAGGTCAATGTGTGGTGTGAATATAATGCAGAGAATTCGGAGTTTGGAAATTAGGAGGAGGTGCGGGATTACCAAAACGATTGTCCAGAGAGCTGAGGAGGGGTTGTTGAGGTGGTTTGGACATGTAGAGAGAATGGAACGAGACAGAGTGACTTCGAGTGTATGGATCTGTAGTGGAGGGAAGGCGGGGTAGGGGTCGGCCTAGGAAAGGTTGGAGGGAGGGGTAAAGGAAGTTTTGTGCGAGGGCTTGGATTTCCAGCAAGCATGTGTGAGCGTATTTGATAGGAGTGAATGGAGGCATATGGTTTTAATACTTGACGTGCTGTTGGAGTGTGAGCAAAGTAACATTTATGAAGGGATTCAGGAAACCGGCAGGCCGGACTTGAGTTCTGGAGATGGGAAGTACAGTGCCGGCACTCTGAAGGAGGGGTGTAAATGTTGCAGTTTTATAACTGTAGTGTAAAGCACCCTTCTGGCAAGACAGTGATAGAGTGAATGATGATGAAAGTTTTTCTTTTTCGGGCCACCCTGCCTTGGTGGGAATCGGCCGATGTGTTAATAAAAAATAAAAAATATATATATATATATATATATATATATATATAATTGTGATTGTAGGGATCGTGGCATAGCTCTTATCCCCGCCTCTTCACTGGTCGCTACTAGGTCCACTCTCCTTCTCGATAGTGTGTATTGTGTCCAACATTTGCTGGTGTACTTGTGTGTGTGTGTACTCACCTAATTGTGGTTGCAGGGGTCGAGACTCAGCTCCTGGCCCCGCCTCTTCGCTGTCCGCTACTGGGTCTCTGCTCTCCCTGCTCCATGAGCTTTATCATACCTCGTCTTAAAACTATGTATGGTTCCTGCCTCCACTATATCTTTCTCTAGACTATTCCACTTCCTGACTACTCTGTGGCTGAAGAAATGCTTCCTAACATCCCTTTGACTCATCTGAGTCTTCAGCTTCCAGTTGTGTCCCCTTGTTTCTGTGTTCCCTCTCTGGAACATCCTGTCACTGTCTACCTTGTCAATTCCCCGCAGTATTTTGTATGTCGTTATCATGTCTCCTCTGACCCTTCTTTCCTCCAGTGTTGTTAGTCCTATTTCCCTCAACCTTTCTTCATAGGACAGACCCCTGAGTTGTGGAACTAACCTTGTCGCAAACCTTTGCACTTTCTCTAGTTTCTTTACGTGCTTGACCAGGTGTGGGTTCCAGACTGGTGCTGCATATTCTAGTATGGGCCTGACGTACACGGTGTACAGTGTCTTGAACGATTCCTTGTTTAGGTAACGGAACGCTAATCTTAGGTTTGCCAGTCGCCCATATGCTGCCCCAGTTATCTGGTTGATGTGTGCCTCCGGAGACGTACTTGGCGTTATACTCACCCCAAGGTCTTTCTCCTTTGCCGAGGTTTGTAGCCCTTGTCCACCTAGCCTGTACTCTGTCAGCGGTCTTCTTTGTCCTTCTCCGATCTTCATGACTTTGCATTTGGTGGGATTGAATTCCAGGTCTGTTTGAAGTCCTGCTTGGTCCTCTTCCGATGTGATTCCCCTCATTAATTTCACATCATCTGCGAACAGAGACACTTGTGTGTGTGTGTGTGTGTATTTGCGTGAGCACATTAGAGACGAAATAAAAAAAATATTGATATTTTGAGACATAGACCACAGCTCAGATTCAAATCTGATCACACCAAAAAAACATGAACCTGCTTCCTGGGCTTCCGGCCTCTCAATTTAGCGTCTCTTTGATTCCCCAAATTTGGAGGCAATGAAAATACATACATACTCAAATATACTCTATGGTGTACTCGTTAATAGTGCACCTCTGGCACTCACTAGTAAAAAATGATATATATATATATATATATATATATATATTTTTAGATACACGCAACAGTGTCATAAATCAATTTTTTTCCTAAGCTGCAGCAATATTAAAAAATCACAAGCATTTTTAGATGCATATATATATATATATATATATATATATATATATATATATATATATATATATATATATATATATATATATATATATATATATATATATTAGCCAGGCTTCAGTAATAAGCGTCTTTGGAAATGGATTTGTAATTAATGAAAATTAAATCATACTGTTAATGAGTTTTCATATTATAAGGGAATTGAATATGACAATGACAGTGTGGCTCATGATGAGGGGCATTGTAACAATGAAAATTACAACTGAGGTTGATGTCCTTTAAAAAAATAATGTAAAAGAGATTGACAATAGCACTAACAAATGTGAAAAAGAATAAGGACAGAGATTAAGTGCACGTAATTTAATAAATCATTTCTCTAATTACTAAAGGAACTAAATAATTCGTAAAGTAATTACTAAATTAACTGTTAATTTGAAATTAATTCCCATACTGGACAAGAAATCGTATCGTATAGCGAATTCTCTGTTAAATGTCACAAGCTCAATAATTACATGAAAGCGAACAATAACTGTATTTCTGGGATGCAGTTGCAAGTTTTTCCTCGTCCATTAATGACATATTGAATTTTCTTGCTCACCTGCACTCACTTTCCGATTGGGAGTACCAAATATTTCTCTTTCGTCCTATAAAAGATGTCAGGGAAAAAATGACAGCAATCCTACCAACCAGAGTGACTGGAGGAATTACTGATTCTTACTGATACTTTTCTTTGTCAGGTCGCACTTTGGTCAATATGTTTAATGGTCACTTTGTATTTTTGGTGGGCGGAAAAAAAGGAGCGTGAAAAACCAGGTGAAAACCAGCACTCCTGCTTCAAATATTATTTATTCACGACTTCTTTCTCCTCAATCAACAGGTGTTCTTTAAAATGGGAAAGAAAAAAAAACATACGTGAAAGACAGATCCTAACACATTTATCACCAAAACAATAGTAAAAAAGAAAAGAAAATGAAAACAAAAACAGGTAAATCTCCTGCCGTTCACTGTTTCCCCCCAAAAAATTTGTCTCTAACAGTAGAGCCAGACTTCACTGTAGCCGGCTCCATCTCCTCAGATCAACGGAACAACAGAGTAAACTAGTCTTGCTCGCTGCGCGATCCATAGCAGGTATTCACGATATCCCATAACCCCAGCCCTCTGTACCCCAAACCACAAAACTCAAAGTAGAGGAACCATCGCAACATCCGAGTATCTTTACTTTGTAGTTTTGCATGGTCCATAGTATGTCTACAGTAAACAGTGAAATTTCATCAATTTCAAGTGTTAAACACCTTACAAGAATACTTAGGAAGACAGTCAGAGATATAGGATCTTAGAATAATCCTTTTATATATTCAACAGTTTCATCCAGCACCAACGGTTATTCTTGCCGGGAAACTTATTCGTTGCTATCCCACATGGTATGCAAGACCACTCCAGCAGGGTTACTGACCCATACTAGGCAGGTTCTTCTTAAATCCAACACTTCTTAGGTGTCCCGGAGCTCGATCGCTAGCGCACTCAGCTCACACACTGAGGTCCGGAGTTCGAATATTCTCCGGTACGTCTGGAAAACATTAGGGACGTGTTTCCATAAGACACCTGCTGTCCTTGTTCACCCATCAGTGTAAAATGGGTACCTGGGTGTTAGTCGACTGGTGTGGGTCGCATCCTGGGACAAAACTGATCCAATTTGCCCAAAACGCTCTGCATAACAAGGGGCTTTCTATATATATTAGTATGTCATTGATGCAGCTAGGCCTGTTTACCATGTACATGTACTTGTAGTAAATAAAGATATTATGACTCTTCACGTCAGATATGCTCCTATGTCCTCATCCTATCTCTCCCCCAGGTTGATCCATTTTGATCACGCCCACTGTATTTGGAAAAGCCTTGTCAATAAAGGATCGCATTATTCTGCATTTGTGTCTCCTTTTCCTTTGTGACGGTATTTTATTCTATTCCTCTCCACCTTTCCCTCCCCAGAATCTTCCAATTCCTATACCCAAACTGTAAATAAGGAGGATTTACTAGTAGTTTTTATATTACTATGAATCATTTCGTGTAAAGCGTACGTACCGACGAATGTTTACACTGAGTCTCATAAGCTTTGTATTTCTTATATACTATTTACCGAATTTCGACAACCATGCTCTCTTCAGCTACTGGATTTTATGAGAATATGCAGCTGTAGTAGCACTGCCAATATTTTCTCCCAGTGAAAAAGCAATACGTGAGAGTTATCCTTAAAAACCTGCACAAGAAAATGGGTCCTGGAGTCCTTTAGCAGTTATTGACTGAACCCGGGGCCAAATATTCCACAACCTCTTGCTTTCATCCTCCTAGTGGCAATTCACTTTCCCTTCTTTTATATCCGGGAATTTTGCGACCTCTGAAACCTTTTGAAGAGAGGAAAAAACACGATAGTCCGACAGCACGAGACAAAAAAAAAGTGCCACAGCCGTGAATGGGGGGACTTGCCAGCATGGGCATTCATGCGGCTCACGCCATCTATTGATCACAAGGGAAACTACGCCATAAATGACGTCGTTGGCAGCTTTTCAGCCAATCAGATGGCACGAGCCAGGCAGTGATTGGCCCGTCCGAGGGTCGTTGGACCACCCATAAACCTGCAAGTGATCGCGGTTGCCAACAAACCCGTCTGAAGATTTGTGAGAAAAAAAGGGAAGACAGCTTCTTTGAGTTGTGATTTAGTGCATATGCCTAGCCAGAAGACATATATGAGAAGTCATTGATTTATATACGGTAATGACAAAAGTAAGACACGCTACACCAAAGAAACGATTCAATTTGGTCGCGTCCTTCTCTTGTGTAGTCGTCAACAAAAAGGAATTCACTTTCCCTGCATTTTTCATTTATATACTATATATATATGTCGTGCCGATTAGGTAAAACTGGTCAATTAGCAAGAACTCATCTAAAATTAAGTCCTTTCTAAAATTTTCTCTTATACGTTTAAAGATATATTTTTTTCATTTATGTTAATGTAAGAATTTATAATTTTGTACCAAGAGAAACTTTGAAAACCTACGTAACCTTATCACAACAAGAGCAATTTAATTTAGCCTAACCCAACTAAATATATTTTAGATACGTTAACATTAATTTAATAATAAACAAACACAATGAAATATATTTTTTCGTTATGTTCAGAATGATTTTTGCGAAATTATTGCATACACCAATTTTCGCTTGTCTTATATGGCAAGAAGAGCGTTGCTATTTAAGCCAAAATAGCAAGTTTTACCTAATCGGCACGACATATATATATATATATATATATATATATATATATATATATATATATATATATATATATATGTCGTGCCGTTTAGTAAACTGGTCAATTAGCAAGAACTCATTTAAAATTAAGTCCTTTCTAAAATTTTCTCTTATACATTTAAAGATATATTTTTTTAATTTATGTTAATGTAAGAATTTATAATATTGTACCAAGAGAAACTTTGAAAACCTACCTAACCTTATTACAACAAGCGCAATTTAATTTAGTTAACTCCAACTAAATATATTTTAGATACGTTAACATTAATTTAATAATAAACAAACACAATGAAATATTTTTTCGTTATGTTCAGAATGATTTTGACGAAATTATTGCATACACAAATTTTCACTTGTCTTATATGGCAAGGTGAGCGTTGCTCTTCTTGCCATATAAGACAAGCGAAATTTTGTGTATGCAATAATTTCGCAAAAATCATTCTGAACCTAACGAAAAAAATATATTTCATTGTGTTTGTTTATTATTAAATTATTGTAAAAGTATCTAAAATATATTTAGTTGGGTTAGGCTAAATTAAATTGCGCTTGTTGTAATATGGTTAGGTAAGTTTTCAAAGTTTCTCTTGGTACAAAATTATAAATTTTTACATTAACGTAAATGAAAAAAATATATCTTTAAACGTATAAGAGAAAATTTTAGAAAGGACCTAATTTAAAATGAGTTCTTGCTAATTGACCAGTTTTACCTACTCGGCACGACATATATATTCGGGACGATTAATAGAGTTGGTACGTTTTCATGGCTAATGATCCCTCCTCACGGAGCTGAATTACCAAAGCCTGACGAGGATGCTCTTACCAGTGATTATGTTGCTTCTGGAACCACCATCTGCCCAGAATTATTGTACTCTCTTCTACGAACCTAATGTAACACACAGACACTCACTCACACACACACACACACACACACACACCGAGAGAGTAGGCAGTGGGGAATAATCTAAAATTGATAACGGAGACAGTACAAGAGATGACAGCATAGTAAAAAGAGACGAAGATTGAGATAAACCAAGAAGTGAACAGGAGCAAAGCTGTTATATTATTTGATGTAAATGAAGAGTTGAGCTTACGATATGAGCGATATAAGACAGGGAAAAAGAGACGCAGATGACAGTCTTAAAACTATAAGTGCAGAGAACCAAATAAGAGAAATATCACATTTTCATAGAGTTGGATTCAACTGCAGCAGCGAGGGAGAGCTTAAGATAAACAATAGTTTTGACAAAATTCTCCATCCCGGACAAGATACTCGTATTTATACAAATAAAAGCGAACATTACGAAGAAAGGAAGTTACTGAATCAGAAGTTAATGGGCAAGAAGATGGAAAGGTCAGAGGTACCCAGCGATGAGAAAAACAATTGAAATGAACTGCAACACCTCCTTCCCCTACCCCCATCTAAGTAACCAATTTTTGCTTCCTTCCCTTAGTCACCCTAGATGGAACATTTCCTCCTTCCCAGCCCTCACCTCGCTGTTTTCCCCTCTTTTACCCACGTTATACTTTTCCCATTTCCTCTCCATTCGCCCAATACATCTCAGCGTCCGCCTCCTATGTCCTCCACACCTTCCCCTTTCGTCTCTCCCTATCCAATTCCCTCTTATTCCCCACCGATCCCAGTCTTTCTCAACATTTATCCAAACATTCGCCCAAACATTCACCCAAACATTCACCCAAACATTCACACAAACATTCACCCAAACATTCACCCAAACATTTACCCAAATATTCACCCAAACTTTCACCCAAACATTCACCCAAACATTTACCCAAATATTCACCCAAACTTTCACCCAAACATTCACCCAAACATTTACCCAAATATTCACCCAAACTTTCACCCAAACATTCACCCAAACATTCACCCAAACATTCACCCAAACATTCACCCAAACATTCACCCAAACATTCACCCAAACATTCACCCAAACATTCACCCAAACATTCACCCACTCCCACTGATAATTTGCCATCCAGCCCTCCCACATCCACACTCCTATACCATTACGACTGTCAGACCTACTAGGGAGAAAACATTCATTCTTTCCCTAATAACTAATCCATATACTGGTGGAGGAATAAAGTATTCCCTTCCGAATCATAATCATAAACCTGGTAATATTTATTTAGTACTTTCAGCAAATCGCATTCAGGTCCAGGAGGGAAAATGAAAACTAGCAACATCACAATTTAAAAGATTCTGTCATCAAAAGCGTGTCTAGGGATTTAACAT
This sequence comes from Cherax destructor, assembly GCA_009830355.1. Taxonomy (NCBI): domain Eukaryota; kingdom Metazoa; phylum Arthropoda; class Malacostraca; order Decapoda; family Parastacidae; genus Cherax; species Cherax destructor. Next base: position 402,342 of record WNWK01000681.1, read on the forward strand.
AAAACAAATTGTTCATAAAATACTGATGTTCAGTAATTTACTAAGGCTCTAATGTAAGTGATGAAAATTAATTAATTAATTTGACATATTTAATTTTTTAACAAATAATTTATTTAGGCTGTTCACTCTACACAATATCAAATTTCCATTTACAATGGCATCATTTTACTTGGAAATCTGCCTTTCCAGCAATGAGAAATTATCATCGATGAAAGCCTAGCCGTCCCACACATCACATAATGGTAGACACAAACATGCATTTTGCATCAGCCAGGACAGAGACAGCAACGTACAGAAGGCAGCATCCACACTGCTCACAGTATCTTTCTTGGAAGATCCTGGGATAAAACCGACCACGATGCTCCACACAGTCAGACGAACCACGAAAACACCCAATAACCAAGTCACTAAGTCTAACTTCAGGGATTCCCATATATTTTAGACTACAGGAAGGCGTAGATCAACGATCGTTTGTTAAGAGCAAAGTTGTTGTTACAAGTCTTGTTAAACACGCAGTCGTGAAAGCAATAACGTTCATAACTTACGAATTGTTCCAAGAAAGAGAAAAAGTTAAGAACACACTGTAAATGACCTTTAATGCCAAATATCATTATATAATAATAAAATGCGCTAAACACGTATTTATCATTCATTTTAAGTGTCTAAGAAAATGTTCCCCGCAAGAGAACACAAAAATGAAAACACCCGGTTTAAAGGAATTGTTATCATGTCTGCTTATGGCTCAGATTTAATGGTATTAAAAAAATGTATATTCTCGTAATTTAACTTACAAGAAATAAAGACAATATTATAAATATAACTACGAAGCAGTAGCAAAGACAGACGAATTGGGACGATATATGAAAAAGTGAATTTTTCTGAAGAGGATTATTATTATTTATTATTATTTTTATTATTATTAGTAGTAGTAGTAGTAATAGTGATAGTAGTAGTGGGAGTTGAATATTTATGAACAAAGAGTTAAACCCAATTTGGCCATACAGAGTTGCCTGTAGGAGGTGAAAGACTACGAAATGACTGTGTGTTCTGGAGGCAACCTCGACAAACTACGATATACGACTGCTAAAAAAAAGACTAAACAGACTGGAATTGGAAAATAATAGAAAACGGAGAGAATACAAGGGTAACGAACGAAATAATTTTAAAGGAAAACGATAAAGAAACAGTCTTGTTTAAAAAAGAAAGTTGAAAGAGAGGAGAAAATCGCTGGCAGGAGTTGGAAGAGAAAGTGGAACAGTTTCTTGGTACGAGATAAGAGGATGAAATCTGGAGGATAATGACTACCATAGAGGAAGGCAAACAACTCGGGAGAGGAGAAGGGAGGTAAAAAAAGATTCTCGTCTGCCGAGACAAACACAGAACCTGTGGAAAAACATTCCTTGGAAGAGGAACAGATACCTGTGTGGGAGGAAGAGAGAACTGATGTTTATAGAAGAGATAAACATATCCGGGAGAAATTAAACTTTTTTAGGGAGAGAAAGACTCGAACTTATGAAGTCGTATAAATTAAAGTTAAACCCCACTTAAAACCTTAAAGTTTAAGGTATCTAGTGGGATAAGAACCTCACACTGGGAACGATAACACTGGTCAACAAAAGTTTAAGTTCGCGTTTAAAAACATATGTTTTCAAACTAATTTTGGGGCGCTAAATTAAAATCTGAACTTAGTTTTGTTCCAAAACGTAGTTTGTGCGAAACTGAACCCCCACTCTCACTCCATTTACTTTTCAACTTTAGTATTGTGTACTGAGTGTTAGACAACTTTATGGAAGAGGATTTATGCTTTTGTTTGACTTTTTTAAATCAAGAAATTGTTTTATCATTAATGGATTGTATGTTTTCTGTTTTTTCAGAGTAACTGGTATTTTCAACGGCTACGCTATAATCCTGAAATGCCTCGCCGTTGTTTAAACGGCAGAGATGAAGCATCAGACCTCTTGTGAAAACAGACTATTTTCACTACTTCGGTGTGAATGTCGGAGATTAGGACTTGTATGTCATTTGCAGTCCCGATGGTATGGCGGGACTCAGCTGATTACACCAGAGTCGGAGCACAGACTGTAATTTCTGTATTACAAGAGTGCCGGGATTTTCGTCAAAAGGTAGATCTAAAATAACATATCCAGATCCTCCCTTCTGCAATCAAGACTGGTGGAACATCCTGTGGATCTCCCGTTCCAGTACCAATGTCCTGTAAAAAAATATATATATTTCCCTTGGATGATTGTGCATATGGAATTTACTGCACTCAGGATCAAGAATCAGTGTTCGGAAAACGACATAAACCTAGAAACCTGCTTTAAACTGGAAGAATCAATTTGTTACTGTTCTGATGTTAATGTAGTTTTCGGTGCTTTTGGGTAAACATAATGGTCCTGCAATGAGGTGTTTGTTTATTGATTCCAGCAAAACAAATCTGAAGGCTGTCTTACTTCACAGTGACAACACCCTACCACGTCTGCCTTCAGCGTACCTGGAGTTTACCTGGAGAGAATTCCAGGGGTCAACGCCCCTGCGGCCCGGTCTGTGACCAGGCCTCTTGAGAATCGTATGAGGCAGACGTGAAGAACGTCCAGTACAGGCCAATAGTCATTTCAAGGTAAGTCTCATTAATAACATTGTCAAAGTGTTGAACAAAGAAGGTACAGGTTATTGACAACAAAATGAAGAAAGGCATCTTCATCAAATCTCAAATTTGGAAGTTACTAAATTATCCTCATTTTGAAGAAAGTCTCTAAGATGCTGAGCTGAGAGCAAGGATGGCATTCAAAAACCCTTGCACACGTTTCTTGGGCAGTCATCACAGTGATGATTACAGAAATATTGTAGAAGAGCTGGTGACAACACATCATCTACTGGGATGGCGAATGTCCCCCAAGATTCATCTCCTCCAGTCTCACCTTGTTTTGTTTTTTTCAGCCAAACCTCTGTAATGTTAGTGATGAACACGGTGAACGATTTATCCAAGACATTGTCATTATGGAGAAGAGATATCAGGGAAACGTGATGATTAGATTGAATATATATATGTCGTGCCGATTAGGTAAAACTTGCGATTTTGGCTTAAATAGCAACGCTCACCTTGCCATATAAGACAAGTGAAAATTTGTGTAAGCAATAATTTCGCCAAAATCATTCTGAACATAACGAAAAAAATATATTTAATTGTGTTTGTTTATTATTAAATTAATGTTAACGTATCTAAAATATATTTAGTTGGGTTAGGCTAAATTAAATTGCGCTTGTTGCAATAAGGTTAGGTAGGTTTTCAAAGTTTCTCTTGGTACAAAATTATAAATTCTTACATTAACATAAATAAAAAAAATATATCTTTAAACGTATAAGAGAAAATTTTAGAAAGGACTTAAGTTTAGATGAGTTCTTGCTAATTGACCAGTTTTACCTAATCGGAACTCGGCTCAAGCGACTACAAGTCAATTACCTTTAGCATTGAATGGATGTATGATAGTAGGGATAATTCAGTAATGGTCCCAGATTTTCGCTTAGCAGATTATAATGGACTTAGAGAACACTTATCAACTGTGGACTGGGGTGAAGAAGAGAGGTATCAATATGACAGTTTTCTTAACACTATACAGGCTGCCCAAAGAACATTTATCCCGTATAAAGAAATTAGATCAAGTAGAAATGACCCAAAATGGATGAATAATAGGCTCAAATATCTTTTAGGGCAGAAGAAAGGAATTTATAGGCGCATAAAAAGAGGTGAGGGTCATCTTATAAATCAGTATACTGACATTAAGAGGGACGTTAAAAAGGGAATAAGAAAATCTAAACGGGACTATGAAATTAAAGTTGCTAGGGATTCAAAAACTAAACCAAAAAGTTTTTTCCAGGTTTATAGAACAAAAGTTAGGGATAAGATAGGTCCCCTTAAAAATAACTTTGGGCATCTTACTGACAAGGAGAATGATATGTGCTCTATTTTTAATAATTATTTTCTCTCGGTTTTCTTACAGGAAGACATTAATAATATCCCAGTAATTAATTTTTACAGAGGCCCAGAAGAAGATAAATTATGTAATATCACAGTCACTAGCGAAATGATTATGAAACAGCTGGACCGACTGAAACAAAATAAATCGCCGGGTCCTGATGAGCTTTTTGCAAGGGTTCTTAAGGAATTCAAAATGGAACTCTGTGAACCAATATCTAACATTTTAAATTTATCTCTTCAAACAGGTGTAGTGTCTGATATGTGGAAGATGGCTAATGTAATTCCTATTTTTAAAGCAGGGGACAAGTCACTACCGTCAAACTACCGCCCAATAAGCCTGACCTCAATTGTAGGCAAATTACTAGAGTCAATTATAGCTGATATTATTAGAAGCCATCTAGATAACCATAATTTGATTAATGATACCCAGCATGGATTCACGAGGGGCCGTTCCTGCCTATCTAATTTATTAACCTTCTTCAGTAAAGCTTTTGAGGCTGTTGATCACGATAAAGAATTCGATATTGTTTATTTAGACTTTAGTAAGGCTTTTGATAGAGTACCGCACCAGAGACTGTTAAAGAAAGTGGCAGCTCATGGCATTGGGGGAAAAGTGCTGTCATGGATCGAGTCATGGCTCACCAATAGGAAGCAGAGAGTGTGCATAAATGGGGTTAAATCCGAATGGGGACTTGTAACAAGTGGTGTTCCACAGGGATCAGTCTTAGGCCCATTGTTATTTATAATATATATCAATGACCTTGATGAGGGAATTACTAGTGATATGAGCAAATTCGCCGACGACACGAAGATAGGTAGGATAATTGATTCAAACATAGATGTCATAGAACTTCAGGAAGATTTAGACAAACTTAATTCGTGGTCAGAAAAGTGGCAGATGCAGTTCAATGTAGATAAATGCAAGTGGTGACCTGTTCTTAGCTCAGTGAAGACGTGTCTAGTGTACTCCCTGTGGACTGAATCAAGATGCCCCCTATTGAGCAACTTTACCAGCAGCTTAAGGAGGAATTGAGGGTAGCGAAGCTTGAGATACGGCGATTGACGGAGGAAAACAAGAGGATTCGTAGTAGTCCTCCTGTTGTGAGTCCTCAGGTCAAGAAGGTAACCTGGGCAGTGGCCGGACAGCATGGGACGAAGTTGAAGATCAAGAAGACGAATGGAGAGGTAGTAACGACGAAGAAGAAAGAGACTGCTGTGGAAACTTCGAACTCCTTTTCTGTGCTTCCAGACGAATGTGAGTCGACTACTGGGAACGTCACGACGAACTGTACCAAGGAAGGTAAAACATTGTTGTTGTTGGGATAGCCAAGTTAGATATA
>WNWK01000682.1:0-115000 GCA_009830355.1 Cherax destructor
ACGGAGTGTATCCCGACAACCGACCACACGGTTATCCCCTGGATCGTCGTGTAGATGATGAACGCATCTTCCACGACATTTCCAATTTCCATCAACATACAGTCAAGGTCTACAATCATTAAATTTAACAACAACATCAAAAAAACAACTTGACCATAATATGCAATAAATTTTTGAAAATAATGAGATTTTTTTCATTTTACTTAAATAAACATAAAGTAGAATTTAATTTATAGTATTCCTATTTACCATCATATATTTTCTGTAAGAAAACTATATTTTTCATTTGTAACAACTTAACATCATAAATTAGTAGTTTATAACGTTGTTACGTCATTAATTAGTAATTTACTTGGTATTTCAAGCTTTAACATCAGATTATTCATTCGATACTTTCAATTATATATATATATTATTATATATATATATATATATATATATATATATATATATATATATATATATATATATATTATATATATATATATATATATATATAATTAAAGCTTTATTGACTTCCTAAAACTTGTAGTTGAGATGCATTGTGAATCCTTTATCAGAGACGTCGTAAATTTCCTGTTGACGATTAAGTATATATATATATACATGTATATATATATATATATATATATATATATATATATATATATATATATATATATATATATATATATATATATATATATATATATATGTATGTATATTTAGCAATTCGCAAACAGGCAAAATTATTTACATTGTCTCTACGTCCACAACAAGACTCGAACCTGCAAACTCTGTATATAGGGTCTGGCTTCGTGGTAAAGTACTGTGGACTCTGATACAGAGTCTGCAGGTTCGAGTCTTGCTGTGATATATGTGTGTGTGTGTGTGTGTTTAGAATTCGCAGAACAGGCGAAATATTCACAAACACTAACCTCAGGTCGAAGGAGACTCGAACCTTGGAACAAAGTATGCAGTGCTCTACCACCGTACCACACTGGTCCAATACCTTGGTACCCAGTTAATGCTTGACATTTTGGTCCAAGGCAGCCAGCTTTCAGGCAGGTGGCTTTCAGCTTTTCATCTCATCCCCTGCATGCATCGACCGACGAGAGATTTTTACAATGCTTAGAATTCGCAGAACAAGCAAATGTAATTAATTCTAACTTTTTACTGCATCATCACCATTATTTAATTTTATAATTCCAACAGTCAGCATGATGGAGTTCAGTATTGATAAATATTTTGTGTGTTGATCCTGGACAATGTCTATGTTGAGCTTTGCTAACGAGTACTTTACCTTATTCTACTGAATTGTTCCAGTAAGGTTAGTGGATGCTTCGAGACAACTTTTTATTTTGTCACATCATATACCACTTCTACTTTTTCCCAGTACGTGAGGTAGGGTTGCAGGTTACTATGAGCCACACATGCGTTATTGTTGTCGTTCATTTTGCAAGCATTCTTGTTTCTCTGAAGACATTTCTGCATATCTCCGGCTGTCTCATTAACATTAAATTTGTTACATAACGCACAAAGGATGCTATAAACTTCTGTTGTGCCAATGGATTTCTTGGGGTTTCAGTTTCGGAACATTCCTTAATGATGCTTGCAGTAAGAATTCCTATATAATTCCTATTCGCTATACATAGCAGAGAGGCGATTGTAACTTCAATAAGTTGCAAATTTCGAACCGCCGGAAATTCAGTGAGAGTTCCAACTCGTTGGTTGTTCTTCCTACCTGGAGGGTGTTCCATGGGTCAACGTCCCCCGCGGCCCAGTCCAATACACCTCACGAAGGATCAGGGCCTGATCATCATCTGGACCTCACCTAATCCAACGTACGAATCACAGCCTGGCTGATCAGGCACTGTCTTTAGGTATCTGTCCAGTTCTCTCTTGAAGACAGGGATTTCTTTGTAATCCCCGCTTATGTATGATAGGAGACTGTTGAACAGCCTTGGGCACCTGAAACTTATTGTGTTATTTCTCAGTGTACTCACGGTCCCTTTGCTTTCATTGGAGATATGTTGCACCGACTGTTTTGTATGTATACAGATTTGTGTTTACTGGAGTCAACGAGATGGGTGAAAACTTCATGGAAGATTGCTTTTCATCACCGTCATAGAAGCTAAAACGTTGTGCAGTTTTAAAAATAGGTTAGATAAATACATGAGTGGGTGTGAGTTGGACCTGACTAGCTTGTGATACTAGGTCTTATGCCGTGCTCCTTCCTTATGTGGAAGTGACCTGACTACCTGGAGTTTACCTGGAGAGGGTTAACTCCAGGTAGTCAGGTCTAAGCCGGGGAGTGACATGGACCTGCCTCGCATAGGTCAGTAGGTCTGCTGCAGTGATGTTCGTATATTAAGAACATATGAACATCACTGATGCTTCCAGTGTCTACCTCTTTAAGGGGATGCTCCTTGTCGTGGTAAAGAGGCTCTCGGTCTGAGGAATTGGACCTTTTGGTCTTCTTCCTCAGACCGAACTTAATTACCCCCAATCCTCCCTTCCCTATCCCATCCCCCTTTATCCCTTTCCTCCCCTCCCAACCCTCCCTTTTCCCCATCCCGTTTGTAGCCTCTGGGGTCCTCCCTCTGCCATTACGGTTTCTTGACAGGGGGAAGTGTGCCGGAGTTTATCCTGCTCCATGGAGTTCCTCGGGTGTGGCGTAGTTTGCCATGGAATCTGGATTATCTGGAGGCGCCCTGCTTTCTTCCCGGATTTCCGAGAAGTGGGTGGGGTGTCCTGCAGGTGACGGGTGTATCTCCAGAGGTTGCCTTTTGGTTCTGGGAGGTGGCAGCAGAAGGAGGTATGCTCTATGGTGGGTTTCCGACTGCCCTCTCTTTTGTCTGCTGAGGTGGCTTGGTAAATGTGAGGTTGCTATCCCAGAGTGCTGGTTTACTGGTGTGATGGGTAGGGTATGACACAGGTTTCATTCTGCATCTGCACTGCTCGTGGTCTCGAGACCATGAGTGACTGTCCCTCTGCTGTCCATCTTTTTTTTTTCTTAAAAATAATAAAAGAAAGAAGTCCCATCATCATGGAGACTTTGTTCTGTGATAACCCTCCTCCTCCTAGGCATCTTTTTGTTACCCACATCCTGTTCTGACCCGGCTTCAATATTGGACCATTCTCCAGTACCTTCTGATGGTGATTCTTTGTCAAATGCTCCAGGTGCTGAGGCTCCACCCATTTCTTCTAGTACCTCTGCCTCTTGCACGCTTTTAACTATGCGTCCGACTTCTCTGAATACGGTGCGACGATTTTCGGATCGCCCACCTACCTCAGGTTGGGCCGCCCACACTACTATGCCTAAATGTTCCAGACCATTTACTGTCGGCAGTTCTTCGATGTCTACTCATTCTACCCAAAAACGACCTACATGACACCCACTTCTTTTATGCACCATGTTTACAAGTATGCAGTGAGCTAAATTTATTTCCCTACAACCGACATCTCCAACTGATTATATTTTTGACCATAGCATTGGTGAAGTTCTTTTACGAAACGTTGGCCAAAATATATCCTTTCACACTCTTTGAAGCAGTGCACGCATCATTACAGTTCAGAATGCAGAACAAGCTCTTGACCTTTCCCATCTTACTTCCATTGATAACATTCCAATCACAGTTCACAAGCACGCTACTCTCAATTTTTGCAGTGGTACGGTGGTTTTACCACATACTATAGTACAGAGTGATTTTTTGTCTTGTTGTGATGATATTTTGGAGCAATTAGCCCTTCGGGACCTTTCTATTTTCAAAGTGGATACATATGTCATGCCCACGAGCAGGCAGAGGCACTTTCCCAGTAACATCGCCCGCTTAACCATGGACTGCTGTGAACTCCCATCCTCCCTCCGTTTATATCACTAGCCATCGCCTAGAGGTCTGTAAAGTGGTCCCTACTCCCCAACAATGTCGAAATTGCTGGCACTTTGGACACCCCACTAAATACTGCAGATCTGCGGTGGAGTGCCTGGTCTGTGGTGCCGTAGATCATGCAGTCTTCCCCCCACTTGTCTCAATTGCAATGAACCTCATCCTTTATTTTCCCACCATTGTCAGGTCTATCGTAATGAACTAGAAATCAGTTGTCTTACTGAGAGCAAAAGCCTTACTTATGCTATGGCTGTCTCTCAGTTTCGCCTTCAGGGGAATCATCTTTGTATCCCTTATTCGTGATTAGCTAGGAGACCTCCAACCTTGGCGGTCCCCTTGCCTACCAGCTCCTCTGGTGTTGACTTCTGGGGTCATCTGTCTCTAATTCTTTTGTGGCTTTACTCTCTGAAACCTACTCCTACCTCTACTTCTTCTTCTCACCTGCTAGTTACTCAATGTGCAAGGCCTTGCACACCTGCATTTTCTTCGTGCCTATCACCTGCGAAGCTGAACCTGTCTTATAAGCCCAAGTCTCTTCTCATTCCTACAGTGCTTACAATTCCCCAACAGTTTTCCTTCTCGGCCTCGGTGCCTAGTTCTCACCCCATTTCTAACTCTCACACATAGATGGAGGTTCACCCCGCTCATGTGGTCCCATCTTCTCCTGTTCCCTCCAGACCTCTTCCCCAGTTACCTTCCAACCTCCTTCCTCTCCTGTTGCACTGCAGGACTCTTCTGTCCCCGCCAGCACATCTCTCAAGGTTCATACTCCCCTTCCCTCTCAGAACTCTTTGTTTTTTTCTTCACAGCATTCTGATTCCTCCTTGCTTACATGCTTTCCATTGCCTCCACACATTGACTTCACTGACCCTAATAACCCATAAATTTTATCGCTTCTTATTGTTGGCTTACCTGTCTTTATGAATAATGACTTATTCACAATGGAATATTCGTGGCCTCAGGGGTAATCGGGGAGAGCTCCAGGTGTTGCTCTCCCAGTTTTCCCCAGTATGTGTCGGGTTACAAGAGCCTAAATGTCATTCAGCTGTTATTCGTCCCATTTAGGGCTATGTGTTGTTGTATCCTTCTGATCCCTTTCCTGATGAATCATTTAATGAGAGAGCGCTTCTTGTGCGCGTTGGTATACCGTATCAACAGGTCTTTGTTTGTTCTCTGCTGCATTATACTGCAGCTCATATTTATTTGCACAGATGGTATACAGTTTGCTCTCTATATCTTTCCCCTTCGCATGCATTCTGTATCTCCAATATTTCATTCTTGATCTCTTCTCTGCCGCCGCCCATCTTATTAGGTGATTTTAACGCTCATCTTTTGGGAGGGTCCCACTGTGACTCTCGTGGTGTCACAGTTGTGTTCCTTGACGATATTGTCCGAGGTCATTTGTTAGACACGGCTAATATTTTTACTGCCGAGTTGTATGCCATCCTCATAGCACTTCTCCGTATTACATATATGTCTCCTTCAACGTTTGTGATCATTTCAAATTCATCAGTGCTTTACAAGCCATTAAACAATTTGATTCCCCATAGTTGAATACGAGGGACCATTAGTCCCTCGTATTCAACTATGGTTGCAACGTGTAGCCAGCAAAAACAAAGACGTTGTTTTCTGTTGGGACCCTGGACACATTGATGTGCAGGAAAATGAAAAAGCGGATGCTGCTGCGTGGTCAGCGGTGCATGATCTTCTGGTTTCCTATAGAGGTATTCCGTTTAGAGATTATTTTCCAGTCATCGCTGCCCGTCTTGCGACCAATGGCAACAACGGTGGTCGGGCATGCACCATAACAAATTGCACTCTATTAAACCGCTTTTAGGTTTGTGGCAATCTCACCACGATTGCCATACTCGGGAGACTGCGCTCTCCCATCTCTGCATTGGCCATACGCGCCTTACCCACGGCTATCTCATGAAGCAACATCGTATTCCTCTCTGTGAGGTTTGTCAGGTCCCTATTTCAGTTCTTCACTTTCTTGTAGATTGCCCGGTTTACCAGCGAGCTCGCAGGATTTACTCCAACGACGCCACCACCCTACCAACTCTTACCTTATCTTCCCTTCTTGCAGACCAGACGGCCCTGACTTTGACTTACAATCATTTTTTGACTTTTTGATAGCAACTGCTTTACTATAAGAGCTTTGACACAGCCCTTAGCGTCCCTTCCAGCCCTTTTCTCCCCTCACCTCTGATCCCCTCTCCACTTAGCTGTTTATAGCCCCAGCACTATTTTCTGCCCTGCAATGCTGTATGACCCTTGTCGGTTTAGCGCTTTCTTTGAATATAATAATAATAATTCCAGTGTCTACTCCATTTCTTGCTCTCCAGGTCCCCTCCAATACTTTGGAAGAACTGTCCGATCTCTTTCTGACACATTAAAAGTGCACAAGAGATGTGATCGCCATCGCAACATTAACAGTCCTCTTTTCTGTCGTGTCAGAGATCACAGTCATCATATTAACTGGTCTTGTGCTAAAACTATCTACCCTTCTTCAAGCCTTCAAATATGCCATCTTATTGAATCAGCTCTTATACACAACTTTCGTAACATGAATCTTAGTTCTGGTTTTGTTTTTGTAGGTGCCTGCCATTCTCATTATATTGTTAAATTCTCTAGACTATAAAACATCTGTGATTTGATCTAGCCTTTGCCACCTCCACTCCTTCTACTTCATTTATCTTCGGCATTATCTTTTCTTTCTTTTTTTTTGTCTTTCCTATCTTCTGCCTTGGTGGGTTCTATCCCTGGGTTTTGTCCTTGGGGAGGAGGGCTGTGCCTTTGATAACTGGTAAATAACACTCACACAATACACACAAACACATGCACACACGCACTCATAAACGCACACACACACATAAAAGAGTCAAAGAGACATCACTGGACATCATAGCTCTCACAGAAACTAAGCTCACAGGAATGACAACAGATGCCATCTTCCCAACAGGATATCAGATCCTGAGGAAAGACAGAGGGAACAGAGGGGGTGGAGGAGTGGCACTCCTCATCAAAATCCGATGGGATTTTGATGAGCTGGAGAGAGGAGACAGAGGAGAAGCAAGAGACTACATAATAGGAACAGTTCAGTCTGGAGGTCCCAAGGTGGTAATTGCAGTGATGTATAACCCATCACAGAACAGTAGAACGCCAAGGCAAGAGTATGATGAGAGTAATAGAGCGATGGTTGACACACTAGCTGAGGTGGCCAGAAGGGCTCATGCAAGCAGGGCAAAGCTACTGATCATTGGTGACTTCAACCACTAGGAAATCAACTGGGAGAACCTGGAGCCACATGGGGGCCCAGAAACATGGAGGAGGTACTGGAAAACCTCATGTACCAACACGTAAGGGACACTACCAGAGAGTGAGAGAAGAGGATAAATCAGCAAGACTGGACCTAGTATTCACCTTGAGTATTGCAGACATTGAGGACATCACATATGAGAGACCCCTCGGGGCCAGTGATCATGTCTTCCTGAGTTTCGAATACATAGTAGAGTTACTAGTGGAGAAGTATGCAGGAAGGACAGGGCGATTGAAACCAAACTACAAGATAGGGGACTACACAGGCATGAAGAATTTCCTACACGGGGTTCAGTGGGACAGAGCACTGGCAGGAAAGTCAGTAAACGAGATGATGGGATATGTGACAACAATATGCAAGGAAACTGAGGAGAGGTTTGCACCCAAGGGTAACAGAAATAACGAAAAAGCTAGGATGAGACCTTGGTTCACCCAAAGGTGTAGAGAGACCAAAAGCAAGTGTGCTAGAGAATGGTAGAAGTATATAAGGCAAAGGACCAAGGAGAATAAGGAGAGAAGTCGTAGAGCCAGAAATAAATATCCAACAACAATGTGGAAATGACGTAGCAGTGAAAGCCAAATCTGACACGAAGCTGTTGTACAGCCACATCAGGAGTAAAACAATAGTCAAGGACCAGGTAATCAGGCTGAGGAAGGAAGGAGGAGAGATCACAAGAAACGACCGCTAAGTATGTGAGGAGCTCAACATGAGATTCAAAGAAGTATTCACAGAGGAGACAGAAGGGACTTCAGAAAGACGTAGAGGTGGGGTACACCATCAAGTGTTGGACACAATACATACAACCTAGGAAAAAGTGAAGAGACTGCTAAGTGAGCTAGATACCTCAAAGGGGATGGGGCCAGATAACATCTCACCATGGGTCCTGTGAGAGGGACCAGAGGCGCTATGTGAACCCCTAACAACAATATTCAACACATCTATCGAAACAGGGCGACTACCTGAGGTATGGAAGACAGCAAATGTAGTCCAAATTTTTTAAAAAGGAGACAGGCACAAAGTGACACAGACCAGTGTCACTGACATGTATAGTATGCAAAGTCATGGAGAAGATTATCAGCAGAAGAGTGGTGGAACACCTAGAAAGGAATGAGCTTATCAACGACAGCCAGCACGGTTTCAGGGACGGGAAATCCTGTGTCACAAACCTACTGGAGTTCTATGACAAGGTGACAGCAGTAAGACAAGAGGGAGAGGGGTGGGTAGATTGCATTTTCTTGGACTGTAAGAGGGCGTTTGACAAAGTTCCAGGCAGGGATAACAGGGATAACAATGGATCAGGGAATACCTGTCAGGAAAACAACAGCGAGTAATGGTGCGTGGCGAAGTGTCAGAGTGGGCGCCTGTGACGAGTGGGGTTCTGCAGGGGTCAGTCCTAGGACCGGTGCTGTTTCTGGCATTTGTGAATGACATGACGGAAGGAATAGACTCCGAAGTGTCCCTGTTTGCAGATGATGTGAAGTTGATGAGAAGAATTCAGTCGGAAGAGGACCAGGCAGAACTACAAAGGGATCTGGACAGGCTGCAGGCCTGATCCAGCAACTCGCTCCTGGAGTTCAACCCCACCCCAAGTGCAAAGTCATGAAGATTAGAGAAAGGCAAAGAAGACCGCAGTCGGAGTACAGTCTAGGGGGCCAGAAACTACAAACCTCACTCAAGGAAAAAGATCTTGGGGTGAGTATAACACCGGGCACATCAACCAAATAACAGCTGCAACATACGGGCGCCTAGCAAACCTAAGAACAGCATTCCGACATCTTAATATATAATCGTTCAGGACCCTGTACACTGTACGTTAGGACCATATTGGAGAATGCAGCACCAGTTTGGAACCCACACCTAGCCAAGCATGTAAAGAAACTAGAGAAAGTGCAAAGGTTTGCAACAAGACTAGTCCAGGAGCTAAGAGGTATGTCCTACGAGGAGAGGTTAAGGGAAATCGACCTGACGACACTGGAGGACAGGAGAGATAGAGGAGACATGATAACGACATATAAAATATTGAGAGGAATTGACAAAGTTGACAGAGACGGAATGTTCGAGATGGGACACAGCAACAAGTTGACACAGTTGGAAGTTGAAGACTCAGATGAATCACAGGGACGTTAAGAAGTATTTCTTTAGCCACAGAGTGGTCGGGAAGTGGAATAGTTTGGGAAGCGATGTAGTGGAGGCAGAATCCATTCATGAATCGATCCCTGCAACCACAACTAGGTGAGTACAACAAGGTGAGTACACACACACACACACACACACAGCCATAGCAATTAGGAAATCACTTTTTTCAAGATATCTAATTTTTTATGACTTCCACATAAATTGATCTTTTTTTTTTTTTTAGATACGGCTAAATCTAAAGCGAAGGAAGTATATATTTATCTAAATGAAACAAAATCCAACATGCAATTTAACCATGATGAATGAAAATACTTTCCATGGGGTTTCGTGATCTATCATTGTCTATCACTGTCTTTTTTGATAACGTGACCGATGCCTTTTAAAAGTACTTACATGTTAATTAACCTTATTTTAGTTAAACTGCACCATTATTTTAAGCGAAAGCAAAAACATACACTATTCGGGTGTTTATATGGGACTGATAAATCCAGTTGAGTATATGTTGTGTTATCATGTGGCAAGTGGGAGGTCACCTGGCGTCTGGGGGTATATATAGTGGAGCAGAGAGGTGGTTCCTCATCACCAACATGAAGGTCTTGGTGTTCTGTGCTCTAGTGGCAGCTGCCGCCGCTTGGCCCAATTATGAATTCGTGAACGACGATTCTGGTGGTGAGTAAATTGTCATAAGTTATTACTCTGTATATTATTTAGTCACCAGGCAGCTGTTGATGTATTAGGAATATTCACTATCATGCCTACAGTGAAGGAAAGTGCCTTTGCCGGAACAATGTACAGTAGCAGTCTTCACTAATGTTGGTTAAGTACGTAACAATAAGCAATTAGGAGTTATTTTGTTTCTAGATTTTATTTTTATTATATTTTTTCTCTGTTCATATTACCTATATGATTGCATATATAACCCCACACATTATCTCCAAACGAAAAAAAAAGTATCCATGCTTGAAATATTAGCGAAAACTACACAACAAACCATATACAAATCTTCAGATTGCACAATTACACATGAAATCCTTAACTTCTTAAACTTCTGCACTGAGCACATGGATTATATAAGGAAATGATTTTAGCCGAATTATTTTCAATCTGTCAAATAAAAAACAGACTAATATATAAAAATTGTGTTAGTATACGCGATTCTAACAATCATTAGGAAACTGGAGCAATATATGTTAAGGAATGTGAAACACAAGTGGCACAAGAAGCTCTTTAAATCGAACAGTGTTTCTCCCTAAATATGTAGAGGTTTATCTAACCAATTAAGTGAATTGTAATATAAGAATAAGAAAAAAATAAGCAATGTGAGCTCCTAATAAATTAGCTATTTATGATATTTGATTTTTTAATTATGTGTTAACTGCAATAGCTATTAATTCGTCTAGACTGTGATTAAGCATTATTATCGAGTCATCTTATAATAATCAAATAGGAGATTTCCTGACAAAAATCTATCAATATGTGTATGGAAGTTAGTAGAGGGTGGAAATACAATCTCCGACTCATCAAACAAGCGTCTTAATACTTCCCTAAAACCTGCAGCCCCGTGCAGTGTATAGGCACCTGATTGTGAAACATTTAAGTCTCATTCTGAGTGAAAGGTTTAAATTCTTGTAATCATAATGAATCTGGAATCCACAATCATTTCTTTTTTCTCCTCTAACAAAAAATATGTATTCAAGAATTTCCCACACATAGGATATTTCAATTTTTTTAACTCGATTGTAGAAATATGACAAAAAAAAATTTAGTATCCAAATTGGCATTGAAAAGAAATGCAAAATGTGACTAAATTAATCTTTATGTAATATATTTTCTTATGAACCATGAGGTACTAGTTAGTGATTTATTAATTTATTTTTCTTTAGGGAGCTTCTAACGAGAACTATTATTCTTTTTCATAACAGTTAAGACAAGAATATGTAAACAAAAATATGATAACCCTAAATAGAAAATTTAAAATATGAAAAAATTACTTTTCTCACCAATAATATTTGTCTTGAAAAATAAACGAAAAATATTGATACTTATTTTTGCAACCCATGTTCAAAAAAAATATTTTTATATTTCGTCAAGGTAAAGTTTTTATATTTCCAGGGGCATCTAACGCACAAAAACAGCATGACGTGAATTATTTGCTGTTCAAAGTATATGAAGATGTACGTGATGAAAACCTCCATAAGCTCGGCGAGACCTTCGACCCTGAAGCTGACACATCACACTATTCTGACAATGGAGAAGCTGTTCACAAGCTCGTAAAGGAACTGAAGGACCACAGGTTGCTCCAACAGAAACACTGGTTCTCCCTCTTTAATACACGACAGCGTGAAGAAGCACTTATGCTCTATGACGTTTTGGAACATAGCAATGACTGGCAAACATTTGTCAGCAATGCTGCATATTTCAGAAATCATGTTAATGAAGGAGAATTTGTTTATGCTCTGTATGCAGCAGTCATCCACTCTTCACTTACCAAACACGTTGTACTGCCACCACTTTACGAGGTCACCCCACATTTGTTCACAAACAGTGAAGTTATCCAGCAAGCCTACCATGCCAAGATGACTCAAACACCTGGTAAATTCAGATCTCACTTTACTGGCAGCAAAAAGAACCCCGAGCAACGTGTAGCATACTTCGGCGAAGATATTGGCTTGAATACCCACCATGTTACTTGGCACTTGGAGTTCCCATTCTGGTGGAACGACAAACATGAAGGATATCACCTGGACCGCAAGGGTGAAAACTTCTTCTGGGTACATCACCAGCTCACTGTTCGGTTCGATGCTGAACGTCTGTCCAATCACTTGGATCCCGTGCATGAACTTCACTGGGAAGCAACCATCGAGGAGGGTTTCGCTCCCCATACAACTTATAAGTATGGAGGTGAATTCCCATCTCGTCCTGATAATATTCACTATGAGGATGTTGATGGGGTTGCTCGTATTCGAGACTTGGTCATTGTTGAGAACCGTATTCGTGATGCCATTGCCCATAGATATGTTACAGCCCATGATGGATCCACTGTTGATATAAACAACTCCCACGGAATTGATGTTCTTGGTGACGTTGTGGAATCATCTACTTACAGCCCTAACGTTGAGTACTATGGTTCTCTCCACAACACAGCTCATATAGTGTTGGGTCGCCAGGGAGATCCACATGGAAAATATGACTTACCTCCTGGAGTACTGGAACACTTTGAAACTTCCACACGCGACCCAGCATTCTTTAGATTGCATAAATATATTGATAATATCTTCAGGGAACATAAGGATAGTCTCACTCCCTACACTAAGGAAGAGTTGGAGTTCAGCGGGGTTAATATTGATAGTATTGCAATTGATGGCTCTCTTGAAACGTTCTTTGAGGATTTCGAATATAGCTTAATCAATGCTGTAGATGACACACCTCAAGTTGCAGATGTTGATATTTCTACTGTTGTGTCGCGTCTTAACCATAAGGACTTTTCATTCAAAATTGATGTTACCAACAATAATGATCACGAAGTATTGGCAACAGTCCGTATCTTCGCCTGGCCACACCGTGACAACAATGATATTCCCTACTCATTCAACGAGGGACGCTGGAGAGCCATCGAGCTAGACAGGTTCTGGAGAAAATGTAAGTAGACTTTGTTTTCGTTCATGCTAGAATGTAACGAACCAGACACGATATAATTTTTTATTAAAATAAAGCAGTAAATTTTCACAGATTTTTTTAAATAATAATAATAATAATAATAATAATAATAATAATAATAATAATAATAATAATAACATATAGGTGAACAGTATTTGGATAAGGGTAAAGAGGTTTTTGTGGCATTTATGGATTTGGAAAAGTCGTATGATAGGGTGGTTGGGGGGGCAATGTAGCAGATGTTGCAGGTGTATGGAATAGGAGGTACGTTACTGAAAGCAGTGAAGAGTTTTTATGAGGATAGTGAGGCTCAAGTTAGAGTGTGTAGGAGGGAAGGGGACTATTTCCCAGTAAAAGTGGGCCTTAGACAAGGATGTGTGATGTTACCGTGGTTGTTCAATATATTTATAGATGGGGTTGTAAGAGAAGTGAATGCGAGGGTCTTGGCAAGAAGTGTGTGGTTAAAAGATAAAGAATTAAATACAAAGTGGGAGTTGTCACAGTTGCTTTTTGCTGATGACACTGTGCTTTTGGGAGATTCTGAAGAGAAGTTGCAGAGGTTGGTGGATGAATTTGGTAGGGTGTGTAAAAGAAGAAAATTGAAAGTGAATATAGGAAAGAGTAAGGTGATGAGGATAACAAAAAGATTAGGTGACGAAAGATTGGATATCAGATTGGAGGGAGAGAGTATGGAGGAGGTAAATGTATTCAGATATTTGGGAGTGGACATGTCAGCAGATGGGTCTATGAAGGATGAGGTGAATCATAGAATTGATGAGGGAAAAAGGGTGAGTGGAGCACTTCGGAGTCTGTGGAGACAAAGAACTTTCTTTGTCCATGGAAGTAAAGAAGGGAATGTATGAGAGTATAGTTATACCAACACTCTTATATGGGTGTGAAGCATGGGTGATGAATGTTGCAACGAGGAGAAGGCTGGAGGCAGTGGAGATGTCATATCTGAGGTCAATGTGTGGTGTGAATATAATGCAGAGAATTCGGAGTTTGGAAATTAGGAGGAGGTGCGGGATTACCAAAACTATTATCCAGAGAGCTGAGGAGGGGTTGTTGAGGTGGTTCGGACATGTAGAGAGAATGGAACGAGACAGAATAACTTCAAGAGTGTATAAATCTGTAGTGGAGGGAAGGCGGGGTAGGGGTCGGCCTAGGAAAGGCTGGAGGGAGGGGGTAAAGGAAGTTTTGTGTGCGAGGGGCTTAGACTTCCAGCAAGCATGTGTGAGCGTATTTGATAGGAGTGAATGGAGACAAATGGTTTTTAATACTTGACGTGCTGTTGGAGTGTGAGCAAAGTAACATTTATGAAGGGATTCAGGGAAACAGGCAGGCCGGACTTGAGTCCTGGAGATGGGAAGTACAGTGTCTGCACTTTGAAGGAGGGGTGTTAATGTTGCAGTTTTATAACTGTAGTGTAAAGCACCCCTCTGGCAAGGCAGTGATGGAGTGAATGATGAGGAAAGTTTTTCTTTTTCGGGCCACCCTGCCTTGGTGTGAATCGGCCGATGTGTTAATAAAATAATATATATGTATATATATGTCGTGCCGTTTAGGTAAAACTGGCGATTTTGGCTTAAATAGCAACGCTCACCTTGCCATATAAGACAAGTGAAAATTTGTGTATGCAATAATTTCGCCAAAATCATTCTGAACATAACGAAAAAAATATATTTCATTGTGTTTGTTTATTATTAAATTAATGTTAACGTATCTAAAATATATTTATTTGGGTTAGGCTAAATTAAATTGCGCTTGTTGTAATAAGGTTAGGTAGGTTTTCAAAGTTTCTCTTGGTACAAAATTATAAATTCTTACATTAACATAAATGAAAAAAATATATATTTAAACGTATAAGAGAAAATTTTAGAAAGGACTTAATTTTAGATGAGTTCTTGCTAATTGACCAGTTTTACCTAATCGGCACGACATATAGTATATATATTCATATTTATCCCACTAGTGAGTCCTGGTGTGAACCACATCGTGCGCAAGTCTACTGAGTCAGCAGTGACTGTCCCTGACGTACCCAGTTTCCACTCTCTGATAGAGCGAACTGAGGCTGCGCTCTCGGCTGGTAATAGCGAAGTCGACCTTCATGATTTCGTGAGTGCACTTGGACTGCCCAACAGGTTCTTGATCCCCAAGGGTAACTCAGAAGGTCTGGAGTTCGATCTGGTGGTGGCTGTGACAGACGGCAAAGCTGACGCTGCTGTAGAAGTCTACATGAACACACAGTTTTCAATCACTATGGCTACCACGGAGTGTATCCCGACAACCGACCACACGGTTATCCCCTGGATCGTCGTGTAGATGATGAACGCATCTTCCACGACCTTCACAACTTCAAACAACTTGTCGTCAAGGTCGTCAATCATTAAGATTCCAGAAAAATGCCTTGAAAAAATCATTTTCAACAAAATGTTGAAAATGTTGAACATGAATAATAAATTTAAAAAAATATATTTATTTTTTATTCCTTATTATAAGCCTATTTTTTATATAAAACAATATAACACATTTTCTTCTTTAAACAACGCAAATAACATTCAGTAATTGCATGAGTAACTGAAACTTCATAACTGGACCATTTGCAGTATTATACCTGGTTCTTTCAAATATAGTAAAGATTAAACATCAACTTAGTTCCTAAAACTTGAGGGTGGAGAAGGATTCTTACTCCCTCATAAGCAACGTTATATATTCCTTGTTGAAGAATTAGGAAAGTGCGATGAGTTGTATATGGCATTTTATCCCAATAATACTGACTATACTTTGTCCTTCAAAAATTGAGTTTAGAGGATTTCCTCTAAAAATTGGAGGCTAAATTATTACCACAGATCAGATTTGCCTAATATATGTCGATTGCATTTCAGTGTAACCTTGGATAAATTTAAAATTTAGTATACTTACCTCAGATTTAAGTATGCATAGGAAATAGAAGATAATATAACTTTCCTTAGTGTTCTGATCAGCTGGGTCTTAATAAGAGGTGGTCTATTGATGTTCGTGAAGAACTCTTAGTCCATGGAATTGAAGCTATTGTGCCCTTCCTTGGGTATAATCGGAACATACCCGATTCGCCAGGTTCCTACGATCCCAATGGGTTTAGCTCTTCCCATAATAATTTATTATTATTATTATTATCATTATTATTATTATTAGTAGTAGTAGTAGTAGTATATTATCATTATTATTATTAATATTATCATTATTATTATTATTATTATTATTATTATTATTATTATTATTATTATTATTATTATTATTATTATTATTATTATCATTATTATTATTATTATTATTATTATCATTATTGTTATTATTATTTACTGAAGTATTATTTGAATTAATAATAATGGAATCGTTAAGCGGGGAGGTGAAGGAAAGATGTCATGAGATCAGCGTTGCAGGTTTTTGGCGTGGGTAGTGTTGGTTGAAATTGATTAAGTGTTTAAGTGAAATAGAAAGAGAGACGGGACGCCGAACGTCCTTTCATAACAACGAGTGTTGTATAAAAACGAATTACTGGTATAGCCATGAAACCTGAATTAATCCTATGTAGTCACAAAAAAAAAGAGCCTTCAGGCTCCTTTTATGCCCGAGTGAGCGAGATGCATCCTATCATGTACACCTTTAACAACCTGGTGATATTTATCTTTTTTTCATATACGGTGAGGTTAAGTGATCAATTACTGAAGCAATGACCATTTGCGATGAGGCAATGACTAATTACTAACTGCCTGCCCAAGGCAATGATAAGTTTCCGACTCAACGCACAGGGCTCCAAGGTTCAGGTGAGCGAGGTTCAATACTTCATGGACCAAGGCCTCGCTCTAATGGGCGGAGGACATTTAAAGGTTTATTTAATAGTTTATTTTGAGAAGGTGGGTCACCTGAGGAAATTCTGTCGAAAGGTACCTCGTGACCAAGCCCCAACAGAGGCCTCCTAGGTAAGTACTCCATCTACTCAGTCTGTAGTTAGTATTCACGTATTTTCACAGTGTTTATAGAAAGTTACAGTCGTTTTGAACCTCGGATGAAGGTTTTTTTCAGTAAATCCAGAGCAAGAGCGCATCGAAGGTATTCTTTTTAATTTTGCACGACAAGTGTAGTACCGTCACCTTATTACGTAATGGTGTTTTAATAGTGGCGGAGGACATCTACACAGAAGTTGTATATATTTATTTATTTATTATAAAGGCAAGCATTGCCTCAGTCAGTTAAAAAATCAATGGATCGAAGTGTGTTCTATTACAAGAAAACATAAATATTCTTCATTATGCTAAAAAAATATATAGGAGAGCAGCTTTATAGTTTTATTATTAATTTTTAGCTTGACAAAAAAGTAAATGGTCAAACTGTTTTTCTCGCTAGGTTCTACTTCAATGCTGCAGCTTCAGTGCTGCAGTACAATGGTGTGCTTCAGTGCTGCAGTACAATGGTGTGCTTCAGTGCTGCAGTACAATGGTGTGCTTCAGTGCTGCAGTACAATGGTGCACTTCAGTGCTGCAGTACAATGGTGCACTTCAGTGCTGCAGTACAATGGTGTGCTTCAGTGCTGCAGTACAATGGTGTGCTTCAGTGCTGCAGTACAATGGTGTGCTTCAGTGCTGCAGTACAATGGTGTGCTTCAGTGCTGCAGTACAATGGTGTGCTTCAGTGCTGCAGTACAATGGTGTGCTTCAGTGCTGCAGTACAATGGTGCACTTCAGTGCTGCAGTTCAATGGTGTGCTTCATGCTGCCTGCAGTGACAATGGTGTGCTTCAGTGCTGCAGTACAATGGTGGCTTCAGTGCTGCAGTCAATGGTGTGCTTCAGTGCTGCAGTACAATGGTGGCTTAGTGCGGTACAATGGTGGCTTCAGTGCTGCAGTACAATGGTGGCTTCAGTGCTGCAGTCAATGGTGCTTCAGTGCTGCAGTACAATGGTGTGCTTCAGTGCTGCAGTTCAATGGTGTGCTTCAGTGCTGCAGTACAATGGTGTGCTTCAGTGCTGCAGTACAATGGTGCGCTTCAGTGCTGCAGTACAATGGTGTGCTTCAGTGCTGCAGTAATGGTGCTTCAGTGCTGCAGTCAATGGTGTGCTTCAGTGCTGCAGTACAATGGTGTGCTTCAGTGCTGCAGTACAATGGTGTGCTTCAGTGCTGCAGTACAATGGTGTGCTTCAGTGCTGCAGTACAATGGTGCGCTTCAGTGCTGCAGTACAATGGTGTGCTTCAGTGCTGCAGTACAATGGTGTGCTTCAGTGCTGCAGTACAATGGTGCCTTCAGTGCTGCAGTTCAATGGTGCGCTTCAGTGCTGCAGTACAATGGTGCGCTTCAGTGCTGCAGTACAATGGTGTGCTTCAGTGCTGCAGTACAATGGTGCGCTTCAGTGCTGCAGTACAATGGTGTGCTTCAGTGCTGCAGTTCAATGGTGTGCTTCAGTGCTGCAGTACAATGGTGTGCTTCAGTGCTGCAGTACAATGGTGTGCTTCAGTGCTGCAGTACAATGGTGTGCTTCAGTGATGCAGTTCAATGCTGCCCTTCAGTGCTGCAGTACAATGTGCGCTTCAATGCTGCAGTACAATGGTGTAGTTCAGTGCTGCAGTACAATGGTGTCTTCAGTGCTGACAGCTCATGCGTGTGCTTCAGTGCTGCAGTACAATGGTGCGACTTCAGTGCTGCAGTACAATGGTGCGCTTCAGTGAGACAGTTCAAGCTAGACAGCTTCAGTTCTACAAGTGCGTTGCAGTACATGCAGCTACAGTACAAGCTCGCTGCAGTAATCCAGCAATTCCTACAGCGCGACAATATCTGCTGCAGGTAATGCTCAACTCAGTCACAACACTGCGTGCAGGTAACCCAGCAACCTAACACCGTCACAACTGCGTGCAGGTAACCCAGCAACCTAACACACTGCGTCGGTACAGCAACTAACACCGTCGCAACTGCGTCAGTAACCCAGCAACCTAACACCGTCACAACTGCGTGCATGTAACCCAGAAACCTAACACCGTCACAACTGCGTGCAGGTAACCCAGCAACCTAACACCGTCACAACTGCGTGCAGGTAACCCAGCAACCTAACACCGTCACAACTGCGTGCAGGTAACCCAGCAACCTAACACCGTCACAACTGCGTGCATGTAACCCAGAAACCTAACACCGTCACAACTGCGCATGTAACCAGAAACCTAACACCGTCCAACTGCGTGCATGTAACCCAAAACCTAACACCGTCAAATGCTGCAGTAACCCAGCAACCTAACACCGTCATACATTACCTGACAACTCTTATCTCCACCTCACCCACTTTTTTTATGTACTCTAATGCGTCGTAGCTGCACTGTATTGCCTTGATAAAGTCTCTATGTCGGTGAAACGTTATCTTTAAATGCAGTTTACGATGCATATAGTGTCCTCTTACTAAATGTAATAAGAAAAACCCTTTACGTTCCTTCTTTTCAGGTCATCCTACCTCAGTGGAGACGGCGTTGTGTTAATATATATTAATATATATATTATATATATATATATATATATATATATATATATATATATATATTATATATATTATTACAGTGGACCCTCGGTTTCGTTTAAAATTCTTCAAATTGTTTAGTGCCGTTACGAATGAATTTGTTTCATAGGACAAATGTAAATTAGAGAAACATTTCAGACCCAAATACACTTACAAAAGCACTTAGAAAATATACTTACATAATTGTTCGATTTTGAGGTAAACGAAAACCGAGGTACTATATATATATATATATATATATATATATATATATATATATATATATATATATATATATATATATATATATATATATATATATATATATAATTAGAAGATGGAGATTATTATAAGTCAAATTAAAAATGCGTAAAATTATAGTATTTAATGCTGATAACTGCATTTATATAATTGCATTGTTATCAGAGGACAAGTTTGGGGCCACTTGTAGTTTAGGGGTATATTGGGTATATATATAGCGGGAGTGAGAAGCAGCCGCTCATCCCCAACATGAAGGTCTTGGTGTTCTGTGCTCTAGTGGCAGCTGCCGCTGCCTGGCAAAATTATGGCTTCGTGAACGACGAGGCTGGTAAGTATATTGTTGTAAGTTATATCACTGGGCACTCCCGGAATTGTTGATACGCTAGAATTTGGCACTGTCGTGCTTGCCCCGTGGCTTTTTTGGTAAAAGCTCTCGCTTCACACGGTGAGGGTCCGGGTTCGATTTCCGGCGAAGGGGTGGAAACATCGGACGTGTTTCCTTACACCGGTTGCCCATGTTCACCCATCAGTAAAATAGGTACCTGGGTGTTAGTGGACTGGTGTGGGTCGCATCCTGGGACAAAACTGACCTAATTTGCCCGAAATGCTCTGCATAACAAGCGGCTTTCAGCTACGCCTGTATACCTTGTACATGTACTTGTAAAAATAAAGATATTATTATTATTGTGATAAAGAGGAGCGCCCTTTAAAACAGTATGTTTGCAATAACGGTCATCAGTGCTCATAGCCTGTACGACTAATCTGTGTAGTAAAAAAACAAATCTGTAACGCATGGAATCAAATATGCAATATCAGAAAGTTTTATGTTGCATGGGAAAGTGTTGTAGATCTTTTGCAGTAGATTTCATGGGTACCTCAGGAACTGGTTCCAAGGTTCACCATGTACAACACCTGTTCATTCTCAGTATTTGGATGAAGTTGCAACAATATTTAATAAGTCAAACCATAGTAACAAGCATTTACTTATATAATTACTGCACTGTATTCATGTTTACAGAACAAGGGGACAATATAGAAGAGAAAAACAAATGTATTCATACAGTAATAGAAATTACCATAAGAGTTAATGTTACCCTCAGCACCAGGCATATACACTGTGTATTAAAGCACAAAATATATTTAGTTGACCACACTAAACAACTCTCCCCTCCTTCCCTGCTGTTAGAGGAAACACATTCGTGTATGCAAAAAATTTAAACTATTAATGAATGTGTAAGAATACACTAAATATTCATACAAAAAATTGGTTATACATGATAAATGGGGGACAATAAACCGTAATGTGAAACACTAAAAAAAATTCAAATGAAATAACCGTGTCAGTTGATTATTCCTTCCATCGTTCAATTATTAAATTTGTAGGTTATGTATTCATTGCATTTACTAATTAACCACCTTATTAAGCCAGTCAATCTATTCCTAAGAAATTAAAATTTCACATTACCCTCAATGTGGGGAAAATTACACATGGTTAAAATGGCATTTGATTGATCATTGGAGAAACACTGAAATCCGTCAGCACACGACTGCAATAACTGAGGTTCGATTACCTGCCAAAGACAGACGTATGAGTTAGTCTCTTTAATCTTGCTGCGCATTTTCCACAAGCAGTAAAGAGGTTCTTGGGTTCGATTCAGAATTCCTGAGTCACATCCTAAATAAAACGTTCAAATGCGAATAATAGAAATTACCTTAAACTTGCAATCAATAGAAGCTATTTTAATTTTGTCTGCAAGAGAGGGAACTTAACTACCTTACTGATTCGTTCATATATACCTGTCGTCCGCACAGCTGAAGATCATATCACTGTATAGAGATCATGACTTTAAGCTCACTTTGCAAAAAAGCTTGGACTATAATAGGCATGGCTAAAGAAATCATTGGTAATATTGAGAGGTCAGAACTCATAACTAGTTACTGTTTTATCTGTAACTCAAAATATGAAAGGTAATGAATGCTGTGAATAACATTGTTATACCTATGATGAGTTTCGAGAGTTTTTCTATTCCCGGAGTCCGGCCATGAGCCAGGCTCCTCTGGTGCTAGCCTGGTTAACAAGGCTGTTGCTGCTGGAGGTGCGCTGCCTCACTTGTGAATATTCACAACCATTTATAATAAAGGTTTTTGTTGTCGTTGGCATTATTGATTTCACTGTTGTTTTTCTCTAATGAACTTCACAAGAATATTGGTATTAGAATATTTCTGATGGATTCTTCAGTGTGTATTTCAAAAATTATAATATTAATATTATGATGTACCTTTCCCTAGTGGCTTTTAAAAAAAAAAGTTAATGTTTGTTTATTTCCGTAGACACAAGTTGATTTTCCAAAAAACTTTGATGAAATACCAACATTCAACATTATGTAGCTATGACATGACCCCTTAAATCTGTGTGACACTGTCAAATTATTAATTAGAATTGAAAGTATTTAAAAGGTTTCTGAATACTTAACTATGAATGGCTTTAACTCCAGAAGGGTTATGAAACACAGAATGGTCAATGCTTTAAAAATATATTTGTCTTAACGAATAGGTAAAACTTGCGATTTGGGCTTAAATAGCAACGCTCTTCTTGCCAAATAAAGTAAGCAAAAATTTGTGTATGCAATAATTTCGTAAAAATCATTCTGAACCTAACGAAAAAGATATGTTTTATTGTGTTTGATTATTATTAAATTATTGTAAACTTATCTAAAATATATTTATTTGGATTAGGCTAAATTAAATTGCGCCTGTTATAATAATAAGGTTAGCTTCCGTGACTTTATATATAAAATAACGAAAGCTAAATTTTTAATTTAATAATATAGTAAATTACGAAAAGAGGATAGGGTTTCTTTTGTAATTCCTCACACAATAGATATTTTTTTCCAGGGGCATCTGACGCACAAATACAGAATGACGTGAATTATCTACTGTTCAAGATATTTGAACCTATACGTAATAAAATTCTGAGACAACTCGGTGAGACCTTCGACCCTGAAGCTGACACATCACACTATTCTGACAATGGAGATGCTGTTCACAAGCTCATAAAGGAACTGAAGGACCACAGGCTGCTCCAACAGAAACACTGGTTCTCCCTCTTTAATACACGACAACGTGAAGAAGCACTTATGCTCTATGACGTTTTGAAACATAGCAATGACTGGCAAACATTTGTCGGCAATGCTGCATATTTCAGAAAACATATTAATGAAGGAGAATTTGTTTATGCTCTGTATGCAGCAGTCATCCACTCTTCACTCACCAAACACGTTGTACTTCCACCACTTTACGAGGTCACTCCACATTTGTTCACAAACAGTGAAGTTATCCAGCAAGCCTACTATGCCAAGATGACTCAGACACCTGGTAAATTCAGGTCACACTTTACTGGCAGTAAAAAGAACCCAGAGCAACGTGTAGCATACTTTGGCGAAGATATTGGCCTGAATACTCACCATGTTACCTGGCACTTGGAGTTCCCATTTTGGTGGAATGACGCAAATGAAGGTCACCATCTGGATAGGAAGGGAGAAAACTTCTTCTGGGTACATCACCAGCTCACTGTTCGTTTCGATGCTGAACGTCTGTCAAACTACTTGGATCCCGTTGATGAACTTCACTGGGAAGAAACTATCAAAGAAGGCTTTGCTCCTCATTCAACTTACAAGTATGGTGGGTACTTCCCTTCACGTCCTGATAATGTTCACTATAAGGATGTCGACGGTGTTGCTCGTATTCGTGACATGATCATTGTTGAGAGCCGCATTCGTGATGCCATTTCCCATGGATATGTTACAGCCCATGATGGATCTACTGTCGACATAAACAACTCCCATGGAATTGATGTCCTTGGTGATGTCATCGAGTCGTCAACATACAGCCCTAACGTTGAGTACTATGGTTCTCTCCACAATACTGGTCACGTGGTGCTTGGTCGCCAGGGAGATCCCCATGGAAAATATGACTTACCTCCTGGAGTACTGGAACACTTTGAAACTGCCACCCGTGACCCAGCATTCTTTAGGCTTCATAAATATATTGATAACATCTTCAGAGAACACAAGGATAGACTCACTCCTTACACTAAGGAAGAGTTAGAGTTCAATGGTGTTGCTATCAACAGTGTTGGCATTGATGGCACACTAGAAACGTTCTTTGAGGATTTCGAATACAGCATAGTTACTGCTGTGGATGACACCCCTGAAGTTCCAGATGTTGCTATATCTACTATTGTATCACGTCTTAACCATAAGGACTTTTCATTCAACATTGACGTTACCAACAATAATGATCACGAAGTGTTGGCAACAGTTCGCATCTTTGCTTGGCCACATCGTGACAACAATGGTATTGTCTACCCATTCAACGAGGGACGCTGGAGAGCCATCGAGCTGGACAGGTTCTGGAGAAAACGTGAGTATTTTTTTATATGTTTTCTTGTAAGAGTAATATAATCTATAAATTATGTTTTATTAAAGTGATTAATTGAAGTATAAATATTCAATGAATTCTAATAATATTACTCAATTATTCGTATGTATATATAACTCTGTAAGATAATAAATATTATGAGCAATTAAAATCTTTTATGTTTCAATATTCCATCAGTGAGTCCTGGTGCGAACCACATTGTACGCAAGTCCACTGAATCAGCAGTGACTGTCCCTGACGTGCCTAGTTTCAAGTCAATTGTAGAGATGACTAAAGCTGCTCTCTCCTCTGGTAGCCAACTAGACCTTCATGATTACGTGAGTGCACTTGGACTGCCCAACAGGTTCTTGATCCCCAAGGGTAACTCAGAAGGTCTGGAGCTCGACTTGGTGGTGGCTGTGACTGACGGCAAAGCTGACGCTGCTGTAGAAGATCTACATGAAAACACAGTTTTCAATCACTATGGCTACCACGGAGTGTATCCCGACAACCGGCCTCACGGTTATCCTCTGGATCGTCGTGTTCATGATGAACGCATCTTCCACGACCTTTCCAATTTCCACCAACAAATAGTCAAGGTCTACAATCATTAGGGTTTCTTTAAACATAAGCGAAAAAAAATATATATTAGAAAATATAAAAGCCACGAGGATAGTTTTCTCATTTATTTAATATAATAAACATTGTAAAAAAACGTGTTTTATAATCCTACATAATAACAAAAATTATTGTAATCTATAAAGTTGAGGAATATTATATTTACTCGCTAAAAAAATTGTTAGTAATACTCAGAGACTGCATTAATAGCTTATTTTCTATGAACTTTTTATTAATACCATCCACCATGGTAAAAGTATTTTACAAATTCGCTTTCGACATCTTCACAAAACTTGTAGAGGGTGAACTTTGATGTACTTTATCAATGACTTATTATTATTCATTACAAAGAATAATAGTGGCAAAGTGTCTCCACGCCTTTTCTAGATGTTTTCATTATTAAGGGGTACCTGGATTTGAAATTTAAAATTTACAGAAAACCAACAAATAACTGTTCTTATATGCACTATTATTCTTCACGTCATGATAGAGTTAACTGTATGTATTCTCATCAGTGTTTTTGAGAGCTTCACGTGTTTGCAGCCCAAAGTTCATAGATGAAGAAATCTTGAAGATTTATGAAATACCTAATGATCTAAAATACCCAAAACACTTAATTGATGAACCTTTTAAAATTATTACAAGTGATTTTTACAATTATAAAAAGGACAAACAACCTTATTCAGCCAAAAATGTGTTGTTCCTCCATCACCATGAAAATTTTCTAGATATACCTTCTCTCCTTAAGAATTTTAATATTTTAATATCAAAGTTGTATTTAAAAATCTTGATACAGTAAAAAAAAACATTTGATTAAAAATTCCCCCCAAAAATGCTGACGGCTGTGTCTACAAGATTCCTTGTAAAAAGTGTGGTAAAGTCTTGAACTAAGATTACAACAACATAAATATTACTCTAGAACTGGACAAGAATAATGCTCTGTTTATTCATGTAAGAGATTTTAACCATCCAATTGATTTTCAAAAGGCCGAAAAAGTTTTATCAAGCAGGTCCATGGTTGAAAGAAATATAATTGAATCAGGCTTCATAAAAAAATAGTTTTAAAATTAATATGAATATTAGTTTAGGATTATAACAAATTAGACTCATTTATGATTAATAAAATTTGGGAAGAATTTAAAATATACTTGACAAGTTAAAATATTAAAACTTGGGTAGAATATAAGGTATGTTTGACTGTTTCTTGACCACCTCACCCGCAAAAGGTTCAGGTGTTGTATGTTTACCGTGAAGTGTAATCTCGCCCTTATATGCCTTCTTGTAATCTTTTATTTGTGTAGTTCCTTGATAATGTTAGAAATTACGAAAGCGCTTTTCACAGTGGTTGTTCTACATATTGTGAAATCATCTGTTTACTGTGATCTTATTGTATATATATATATATATATATATATATATATATATATAACGAAAAAAAATATATATATTTTATTGTGTTTGTTTATTATTAAATTATTGCAAACTTATCTAAAATATATTAAGTTGGATTACGCTAAATTAAATTGCGCTTGTTATAATAAGGTTAGGTAAGTTTTCTACGGTTCTTTTAATGTTAGTATATTAAGAACGAGGTGGTGCTGGCCAGAAACCGAAGTTGCAGCAGATATTTTCCGCTATGAATATCCACGCTTAGGCGCTTAAAAAAATAATTAACGGTCTTTGGGTCTCTGGGAGTTTCAATGAGCCTGGAATCCAGGCTCATGGTGCATTTTATCCAGGGACTTAGGGTGTCTTTTTGAACCAGGTTGTAGTGGCCAGTCAAGTCCTTATAATTGTTGAGCTCGTGTTCCTCTTTGCTGACCAGCACTAAATGGGATGCAGGTGTCTGACTGGGTATTACACGTGCATAGTCTCACACCTTCAGAGGAAGCGATTTTGCAAAAACGCTTCCTCTGAACGTATCTGCTTGGACCTCATCCTCTGTTCTTCAATATTGCAAGCTCCTGATGATGTGTTGATTGCAACACGAAAGACCTAGAGCTACCATTCAACTCCCCACGCGGTTGTTTGGCATCTTATATCGCTTGTTCGTCTAAAAAGTCCAACTTTCTTAAAAACTTCAACTTTTCCAAAATTTCTTTTACAGAATCATAGACAATTTTTTTTATTGACAATGAAATAAAGATTTATATTTTTGCACAAAAACCTAAACTAACGTTATTTGTTTTGCTAAATTCTACCATGTATAGCATAGGTCAGTTTAAATTTGTATAATAATACTTAAAACCAATTATATATTTTTTCCCGTTATGTTCAGACTGATTTCAGTTGATTTATGACAAAAAAAAAATTTAATTCTGCTAATTCGGCACAGAACGCCCTTCCCGAATAGGCCAAACTCGGCGAGAGAGAGAGAGAGAGAGAGAGAGAGAGAGAGAGAGAGAGAGAGAGAGAGAGAGAGAGAGAGAGAGAGAGAGAGAGAGAGAGAGAGACTGAGATTGAGAGCAATATCACTTAGATAGAAATGACTTTCATAAGAATTAAGACAATAAGTCACGATATACACACCTGATCATGGACCATTGATAAGACTGCAGCTCTTAAGAGGCGGCCTTATCACAGTGATCACAGATACAGTAGGTGAGTGAAGTAGTCTGTTGACCAGGTCCTTAATTAAGTGCGTGATTACTCACCTATTTAACTATCTAATGATTACCTATTTGTAGTCACAGAACCAACGCAATGCCAGCAGAGTCAAATTCAATTTTATAATTTACATTCGAACATATTTCTCCCAGGATGCTACCCACAACAATCTGTTAAAGTCCAGGTACCTGTTGACTGCTGGGCTAGCAACGAGAGCAGGTCCACGGAGTCGCGCCCATATGTGTCGATTTACTGAGGACTCAAACACTGGACCTTCCACGTGTATTAACGTGTTTGTGTGTATTTCCGTTTCTGCATCTTTAAGCATGTGTGTACTCAGCAAGTTACGTTTGCTAGGGTTCGAAGTTCTTACGTGTGTTATGTTACTTGCTATGTTAAAATACTTGTTGTATTATAATACTTGCTGTGTTATAATACTTGCTGTGTTATAATACTTGCTGTGTTATAATACTTGTTGTATTATAATACTTGCTGTGTTATAATACTTGTGTTATAATACTTGCTGTGTTATAATACTTGTTGTATTATAATACTTGCTGTGTTATAATACTTGCTGTGTTATAATACTTGCTGTGTTATAATACTTGTTGTATTATAATACTTACATAGTGCATAATACCCTTTGTTATAATACTTGTTGTGTTATAATACTTGCTGTGATCAATACTTGCTGTGTTATAATACTTGCTTTGATTATAATACTTGTTGTAGTTATAATACTGCTGTAGTTATAATACTTGTTGTGCCATATTGATTCTGTGATTATAATACTTGCTGTGTTATAATACTTGCTGTGTTATAATACTTGCTGTGTTATAATACTTGTTGTATTATAATACTTGCTGTGTTATAATACTTGCTGTGTTATAATACTTGTTGTATTATAATACTTGCTGTGTTATAATACTTGCTGTGTTATAATACTTGTTGTGTTATAATACTTGTTGTATTATAATACTTGCTGTGTTATAATACGTGTTGTGTTATAATACTTGTTGTGTTATAATACTTGTTGTGTTATAATACTTGCTGTGTTATAATACTTGCTGTGTTATAATACTTGCTGTGTTATAATACTTGTTGTATTATAATACTTGCTGTGTTATAATACTTGCTGTGTTATAATACTTGCTGTGTTATAATACTTGTTGTATTATAATACTTGCTGTGTTATAATACTTGTTGTGTTATAATACTTGTTGTGTTATAATACTTGTTGTGTTATAATACTTGCTGTGTTATAATACCTGTTGTGTTAAAATACTTGTTGTGTTATAATACTTGCTGTGTTATAATACTTGCTGTGTTATAATACTTGTTGTATTATAATACTTGCTGTGTTATAATACTTGTTGTGTTATAATACTTGCTGTGTTATAATACTGCTGTATTATAATACTTGTGTATTATAATACTTGCTGTGTTATAATACTTGCTTGTGATTATAATACTTGTTGTGTTATAATACTTGCTTGTGTTATAATACTTGCTGTTTATAATACCTGTTGTGTTAATAATACTTGTTGTGTTATAATACTTGCTGTGTTATAATACTTGTTGTATTATAATACTTGCTGTGTTATAATACTTGTTGTATTATAATACTTGCTGTGTTAAAATACTTGTTGTATTATAATACTTGCTGTGTTATAATACTTGCTGTGTTATAATACTTGCTGTGTTATAATACTTGCTGTGTTATAATACTTGTTGTGTTATAATACTTGCTGTGTTATAATACTTGCTGTGTTATAATACGTGCTGTGTTATAATACTTGCTGTGTTATAATACTTGCTGTGTTATAATACTTGTTGTATTATAATACTTGCTGTTATAATATTGTTATAATACTTGTTGTATTATAATACTTGTTGTGTTATAATACCTGTTGTGTTAAAATACTTGTTGTATTATAATACTTGCTGTGTTACAATACTTGTTGTATTATAATACTTGCTGTGTTAAAATACTTGTTGTATTATAATACTTGCTGTGTTATAATACTTGTTGTATTATAATACTTGCTGTGTTAAATACTTGCTGTGTTATAATACTTGCTGTGTTATAATACTTGCTGTGTTATAATACTTGCTGTGTTATAATACTTGTGTTTATAATACTTGTTGTGTTATAATACTTGCTGTGTTATAATACTTGCTGTGTTATAATACTTGCTGTGTTATAATACTTGCTGTGTTATAATACTTGCTGTGTTATAATACTTGCTGTGTTATAATACGTGCTGTGTTATAATACTTGCTGTGTTATAATACTTGCTGTGTTATAATACTTGTTGTATTATAATACTTGCTGTGTTATAATACTTGTTGTATTATAATACTTGTTGTGTTATAATACCTGTTGTGTTAAAATACTTGTTGTATTATAATACTTGCTGTGTTACAATACTTGTTGTATTATAATACTTGCTGTGTTACAATACTTGTTGTATTATAATACTTGCTGTGTTAGGCAAGCGAGCCTGTGAGGTGATGGCATAGGTAGTCAAAGCTAACAATAGGTTAGTCTTATGTTTGAAAATGTGTTTCAGATATCTCTGAGGATTTTCCACAGCTCATTCTCTTAACAGGTCATTATATCACTGTTTCTAAGATAATCAAACGGGTGACTGTTCACGAGCCTTGAACAGTCGTTATCTGACTAGATCGGTCCCCGTTTACTGTTTGAGTTTGTAATATTTCGCTTAAGCAGGTTGTGGTGTGTTCTAATTTGATATTTTTTACTAATAAACTATACTCTAACCTATCTTAGATAACCTAACCTACCTTAACCTAACTTTACGTAAATTGAGAAATTTGCTAAAAAAAATGGTCGTATCTGAGAAATCGAACCATCAATGTCATGTGACAAACTTGTCCTCGTAAAATCTACATCAGTTTCTCTCGTACGGCTGTCAGGCAGTTTCTCTCGTACGGCTGTCAGGCAGTTTCTCGATTTACGGTATTTAGATTATGTTAGATTTAGTGTTTGCTTTGGTTTGTTTCGACTAGGTTAGAGTGTCGTCTAATAATAAAATATAAGCAATTAAAGCATGCCACAACATCATTACATATTACAGACTACAAAAAGTTTTAAATCCAAACAGAAGGCAATGATCTACCATAAAATACAGCTATGTAATCTCTGTTTAAGGCTCGTGATCAGTCATCCATTTTACTCTCTTAGCAACAATAGAATACTGACTCCAGCTACGGGGATGGGCTGCTAGGGACACACGTGAGTGTCATGTCAGGTAAGTGATTGCTCTAATAGATTATGGCAACAGTGCTCTCTAACTTGCCCGTGCTGGACTCAGTGGTCTGAGTGTTGCCTCTTGTCCTTTCATACAAAGATTAGATACCTGACTTGCATTCTTATCTCATAGCTTATTTTTCCCAACTCAGACACCAAATTGGATGTACTTCTTCGTTTCTCTTCGATTTTTGCTTTGTGTATGACTAGGCGATGACTCCACTGTGTCGTTCTATTATTCAAGGATGAAAAGAATAATGATGTTTTCATTGTATCCTTTTCCAGGAAACTGAACTCAATAGCTATGTGTCCTTGATGTTATTTAATTTATATGTAGTTCAAATGTCAGATTTCGATTAAGGATTTTTCTTAATTTTATCTTGTCTTTTTTAAGTGGATTTTTTTTTTCCTCAGGAGGTACAATACTCTATCCACGGTGTCGTTCCCTTGTTTCCCAGCTTCATTTGTCTGATTGAATTGAAGCTAAATTTTAGCAAACTATTCCTGTTCTGGTTACCATACGGTCTTATAATATCCATTATATTCTAATAGGCAAAACTCTGATAACAAAGTTAGGTAGGATCGTACAAATAGGGGCATGTAATTACTGAGAGATTATGAGAATATGATGACTGTTATGCATAATCAAAACAATTATGTTCATGCACCCGTACACTCAGGGGCCCCGACCACTTGACTACAAGTTACCTCACTTTTCTACCAGTCTTTATGGGTCGCATCTTACATCTCTGCTCGAATTGAAAAAAGCCGCCAGTGACGAGACGTCGCCTTTAATAAATTTCTTGATTGTTCACATGTGTATTCTCAAAATCGGTTGGTATTAACACACGTATTATTCTCATATATGGAGGCTTTTACCTTTGTTGTCAGGTCGTGATATTAGGAACATTGCTGGGTGAAATGTCGATATTTATAGGACTATTAGCAAGGCTCACCCATCATACTTAATTCCTTATTCTTCAGTTCATGTTAGTACCTTACCTGTTTACCCTCGCTTGCTTCTCCGGTTTCCAAAATAACCTTGTATATGACACTATGTAGAAGGCTGACGTAGACTCAAGTAATATGCAGTTCACACTTCACTCTCATGGTAAAGTGTAAAGCACGACTTGCCGTTCAAGAAGACACATTGGCTTTCAGTGAGTAATTTCCTGTTTCCATGTGTTCGACTTGACTTTTACATAATATTCATTCCATTACTTTTTAAGGTTATCTCGTAAGAGACAACGAGTCTGAAGTGGACAGCTTATTACCTTATGATCTCTTTAAAGTTCTGGTATTACGATGGCTACTTGCAAAGTGTCTAGCAGGTCAAATCACCGACCATAAACAACATCAGCTTCAGTAGAAATTACTGTTGTGATATATCATTGGGAAGTCTTTGTTGCCTTTGATGTGTTAAGTTCCATTAGAAGCCTCTTTGCTTCCTCACTTTGCTGTGTGTACTCACCTATTTGTGGTTGCAGGGGTCGATTCACAGCTCCTGGTCTCGCCTCTTCGCTGATCGCTACTAACTCCACTCTCTCCCTACTCCAAAAGCTTTATCGTACTTATTCTTAAAGCTATGTATGGATCCTGCCTCCACTACATCACTCTCCGGATTATTCCACTTCTTGACAACTCTTTGACTAAAAAAATACTTCCTAACATCCCTGTGACTCATGTGAGTTTTCAGCTTCCAGTTGTGACCCCTCATTGCTGTGTTCCATCTCTCAAATCTGTATGTATGTGTGTGTGTGTGTGTGTGTGTGTGTGTGTGTGTGTGTGTGTCTGCGCACTCTTGCATGAGTGTGAGAGAGATAACTATCAAGGAATCTGGACCGCTGCCTGGCAATAAGAAATACACTCGAGAAGACCTTCTCTAATCAGACACCCCTTTGTACCTAACCTACCCACTTCAGACACCCACCACTATCACCACCACCATCACCACCACCACCACCACCACAACCACCACCACCACCACCACCATCACCATAACCACCACCATCACCACCACCACCACTACCACCACCTACAACAGGTCCCCCAATCTTCCACAGGACACATTAAAGCTTACACTTTAGGAAAACGTCATCCATTGGAGGTTCGCTTGTACATCATTTGTTGGGAGTTTGTATATCACTTTATGGCGGGACATAATCATGACATGAAAAATACACTTGAGACATATACAAAATATATAAGAACAGACAAGAGGAAATTGAACACATAGATTAAACGAACGAACTCTCACGAATAACCCACATCGACACAGAAACCCAGAAGATTGATTGATCTGTATATTTCGACCCCCTTCTCGGATACCCTTCTGGGATCTTCATCTGCCGAAGAGGATCCCAGAAGGGGGTCGAAATATACAGATCAATCAATCTTCAGGGTTTCTGTCACCATGTGGGACATGATTCAGCAAAAGTAGAAAAGTTCAAACTATACGTGTACACACACACACACACACACACACACACACACACAGGGATGTTAGGAAGTATTTCTTCAGTCACAGAGTGGTCGGGAAGAAGTGGAATAGTTTGGGAAGCGATGTAGTGGAGGCAGGTTCCATACATAGCTTTAAGAAGAGGTATGATAAAGCTCATGGCGCAAGGAGAGTGACCCAGTAGCGGCCAGTGAAGAGGCGGGGCCAGGAGCTATG
The DNA here is from genome assembly GCA_009830355.1 of Cherax destructor. Lineage (NCBI taxonomy): Eukaryota > Metazoa > Arthropoda > Malacostraca > Decapoda > Parastacidae > Cherax > Cherax destructor. The sequence goes on from WNWK01000682.1 coordinate 33,348, forward strand.
ACTCGACACCTGCAACCACAATTAGGTGAGTACAACTAGGTGAGTACACACACACACAGGAGGACCCTGTACACTGTGTACGTTAGGCCCATATTGGAGTATGCAGCACCAGTTTGGAACTCACATCTAGCCAAGCACGTAAAGAAACTAGAGAAAGTGCAAAGGTTTGTAACAAGACTAGTCCCGGAGCTAAGGGGTATGTCCTACGAGGAGAGGTTAAGGGAAATCGACCTGACGACACTGGAGTACAGGAGAGATAGGGGGTACATGATAACGACATATAAAATACTGAGAGGAATTGACAAGGTGGACAGAGACAGAATGTTCCAGAGATGGGACACAGCAACAAGGGGACACAGTTGGAAGTTGAAGATTCAGATGAATCACAGGGATGTTAGGAAGTATTTCTTCAGTCACAGGGTGGTCAGGAAGTGGAATAGTTTGGGAAGAGATGTATTGGAACCAGGATCCATTCATAGCTTTAAGAAGAGGTATGATATAGCTCATGGTGCAGGGAGAGTGACCCAGTAGCGGCCAGTGAAGAGGCGGGGCCAGGAGCTATGTATAGACCCCTGCAACCACAACTAGGTGAGTACACACACACATACACACACGAAGGAATTAAAACACCACAGGAGAAATTATTCATTACGTACGTGATCGCTCGCCAATTAAACACAGGTTGAAGATGTCATAGATTGGCAATTTAGAAGATGAAACCAGAAAAAAAAGAGCAGATTAATTTAAATTTCCACCAAGAGGCAGTGCGTGTTAGATGAGTGAGTGAGAGGAACAGTCACACTACAGCCGATAACATGAGTGAGAGGAACAGTCACACTACAGCCGATAACATGAACATTATGTAAAGGGATAAGATTAAACATGATAAATGTCGCGACCGTGAGAATGAGTCTTTCTCACTTGTAGGTGTTGCGAGACGCTTACAAGTTATCAGTCAAGTGACTATATCTCTTGTATATGTGATCATATATATATATATATATATATATATATATATATATATATATATATATATATATATATATATATATATATATATATATATATATATATATATATATATATATATATATATATATATATATATATATATATATATATATATATATATATATATATATATATATATATATGGAACCCTCATCCTCAGAGAAGACAATAAACGTACCTCAGGGAAAACTCGAGGTTCTCAACGGAGCTGTTTGAATATTTTCTTCTACCAATATATATATATATATATATATATATATATATATATATATATATATATATATATATATATATATATATATATATATATATATATCTTCCAGGAATAGTATAGCAGTGATTTTTTTAAATATCGAAAGTTTAATTATTTTTATTTCTCCGTGCGTCATCATATTAATAAAGGCTCTTGTAAAATATACAATTTTATGCAATAATGTCACATATGGGGCTTATGTTCAGTGGTACGCAAATGTAATCACTCTCAATTAAACTGTCGACTTGGCTTTCATATATCAGAGTGCTATATAGTAGCCTCCCTCATGAATGTTAGTGAGTGATGTGCACTTTTGTGCCAGAACCATCGTATGTGTTTGTGTGTGTGTGTGTGTTTCATTCACTTACATTGCACCATCCTTGCAGTACAGCCACTTATCATCCTGCACTGTAATTCTAGTATGGACACTTATCTGCAATATCGTTACAGCGCATTTACCTACCCTGCAATGACATTCCAGGATAAGTGAATATTGCCCCCAATTTTGCAGTATTTATGCAATATATAGCCAGTTATCCATTAATATTCCTAAAGTATATCTACGTATGTTGCAATATATTTGCACTATATTCGTAACTAAAGCTGTAATATCCTTGCAATATAGCCACTTATACTGCATTTTCCTTGTAGTACAAATATTTCTTCAATATCGTGGCACTACAGTCACTTATACTTGCAATATGCTTTGCAAGCATATTGTTTATTTATATATATATATATATATATATATATATATATATATATATATATATATATATATATAAAGCAAATATCGCAAACCAAGCGATCCAAGATGCAAAACAACCACGGGGGAGTAGAATGATAGCTCTAGGCCTTTCGTGTTGCAATCAACACGTCATCAGGAACTTGCAAAATTGCAGAAAAGAGGGAGGAGTTCTAGCAAATAACGTTCCCAGAGGACGTTATTTGCTAGAACTCTTTTCTGCAATTTTGCAACCTCCTGATGATGTGTTGATTGCAACACGAAGGCCTAGACTATCATTCTACTCCCCGTGGTTGTTTTGCAATATATATATATATATATATATATATATATATATATATATATATATATATATATATATATATATATATATATATATATATATATATATATATATATATATATATATGTACAAGCGTCATGCAGCTTCTGTGAAGTGTGATGTGTATGGAAATTATGTTTGATCTAAAGAACACGAGGATAGTTTCATAAAGGTCAAGTGCACTTCGTCAGTGTCATTTCCCCTCCCTGAAGGATGAGGCTGGTGGACTCAGAGTGCTACTTGACTGGTGATTGAGACTTGGTACAAAAAAAACGCTTATTTTCCACTCGACCTTCAGAAAAAAACCACATCATTACCTCTCGACCTTCTGAACAGATAAATGTCTTATCTGGATGTCTGGTGACGCACATTGAAACCCCAGAGTGATGTGCAAGGTTAAGCGTGCGTGAAAGAAACTCTCACAGAGCGAAACGTTGCCTCAAGCAAATTTCGTTCGGGACGCATTTCTTTTACTGCCCTCGTATAGCCAGAGAGACTTTCCACGTATACTACTAAATATCATCCAATTTTGTAAAAACTGTGTATTATTATTATTATTATTATTATTATTACTATTATTATTATTATTGTTATTGGAGTGCTGTATGACCCTTGTGGGTTTAGCGCTTGGTTTTGATTATAATAATAATAATAATATTTGTTATTATTATTATTATTATTATCCCGTCTGCATCTCACTCTTCTATCCGAAGAATAGATATAGGTATCCCAGAAAGTATATATATATATATATATATATATATATATATATATATATATATATATATATATATATATATATATATATATCCAGTATAACGCGTAGGTTAGATGAACGGTAATGTAGTATATTCTTCCTACTCATAAAATGGTTATATTATTAACGATAGTTTTTAAAGGGGTGGAGGGGGAGTTAAGCCAGCAGAAGGCCTCGATCAGACGATCAAAAGCTCCAGCTGTGAGTCATCATATGACTAAGACCCGCGTCAGGAAGCACTCGTCCTGTTTCCTGACAAACCTAATACTACCTACCCACGATACACCCAGGATATATACATCGTGAAGATATGTCTCTCAGTTTATATACGCTGAGAGTTTATTTATCTTAATTTAAGGAATTTCAGAATTATTTATTGGTGGTGAATGAGTTATGTGTGATCCCTTATGTACTCACATAGGCTCTAAACACTATAAACCAACCAAATAATCCCACGTAACTCTACCCCTGAATGCATTTTCGCAAAGGACTGTAGTGTAATTTTGTTTCTTGATGTCTTAATTGATGGGAAAACTCTCTGAAAAGTTTCTTGAAGTTTATGACGCTATAACGATTTAAAAATAATAAGTTTGTTTCGTTAAGGAAATTACGTTTCTTCAACTACTCCACTTTGAAAATGATGTTCTGGTGCTCCAGATGCTGGGGAAAAAAACATGGTGTAAAAGGCAATATTAAGCGTAGTGTCTTTTAGGGAAATATCTGAGGAACCTCCATTAAAGGAACCCAATATTTTGTTTTTATTTCGTTTGTTTTTTTCACAGCGGTATCTGTTCAGGTGCTTGTATCTGGCCTGATGTTGCTGACACTGTCTGGTTTACAACTGTATCTGGGGTGGTGTTGCTGTCAGTGTGTCCGGTTTGCAACTGTATCTGGCTGTATGTTTGCTGTTATTGTTCAGTTTACATTGTATCTGGCTGTATGTTTGCTGTCACTGTCCGGTTAACAACTGTATCTGGCCGGCTGTTTGTTGACACTGATTTACAACTGTATCTGGCCAGTTGTTTGCTGACAGGGTCTTTCTTGCAACAGTATCATGCATATTGTTTAAGGTCACTTGTTTACAGTGTTTGACCAGCGTAGACACGACGTAACATTCAACATGGTGAGTGACCTACACTGTGCCTTCATTATGTATTTTACTGTTATATACTTATAATAAATATGAAATCTGTTGATACTTGCAGTGTGTGTGCGTACAGTGGTGCATACGTGCGTGCTGTGGTGCACACGTGCGTGCTGTGGTGCACACGTGTGTGCTGTGGTGCACAGTTGGGTATCTACAGATACCCAACGGTAGCACATGTGACTTACTCATCAACTTGTTATTCTATACGATTTTCAGCATAGTTACATATTACCTGTGGCTTAATGAATTTCAGATGAACATATCCATGATCTGTACCAATTCTACGCTGGTGAAATATTTACAGTAGAGCTTATGACAGAATTCTCATAGTAATAATTATTAAAGGCTTAGGAAATATACTTGTATTCTTGGTAGAGTGATATTAAAAACTGGCGGCCAATCGTATCTATCAAGTAGGTGTTATCTTTTAAAAATATTAAGTAATAAACATAACTTCCAGAAACTTTCTTCGTTTGATCAGCAAAGTGATGTTAGTAGTTTGTTGCTATAGTAGTTTCATGTTGATGGACGATACATGGAAGTTTAGTGATTTGCTCTTTTGTTTACACCTTGATGGCAACTCGGGGATCGCCGCGTGTCGAAGGTCATATAAAGTGGATTTTTCATTTGGTTACTACATTTATAGAACTGAATTATGGCACTTTTGAAAACAATATTTTTAGACCACAGGATAAACTGGACAAATGGATATTTGAAAATGCAATAGAATGGAGAGAACGAGTAAACTAGCAAATAAAGCCAAATATTTTGGGTAACTGTTAAAACAGGTTAGGCGAAAATTTTGCTGAAATCACATCCCGAGCTTCAAGTGACTCTTGATCACTCGGCCTTGAAATCTTCAGTGCGTATCTGATACACACAATACTTATCTTGTCTGTCTCCATGTGAGGACGTTTGTGTTAATGACCCGTTGTTACTACACTTTTACGATTTGTTTATGAATTTCTGGCAGAATTTGCCCCTTAATTTCATTGTCTTAGTAAATGCACTGAGTTTATGCCAGCCGTTTTTCCGTTTCTAGAGTGTTTTTGTGATTAAATTATCAGGGCACGTGAGCTTTTCCAATGTATGAGGTAACAAGACATCTTAGAAGAATATATATATATATATATATATATATATATATATATATATATATATATATATATATATATATATATATATATATATATATATATATACAGGAGAGCATCTGATGCAATACCCTGCAAGCATGCAATGAGTAGTGAGCGAGAAGCTACCATGATGTAAAGCCAACATCCATGACATGTTATGTGAGGGTTTAAAGCCCTCTGCTCCAGCACAGCTAACATATGTCACATCATGTACCACATAAGAATATGGAGCACTGCAGCAGACCTACTGGATCACACTAGGAAGGTCGAGCTAGTTATTAAAGAGGGTGACAAATTTAAGAGGAAATTCTTAGAGGCCGCCCTAGTTACAGCTTCTAACTCAACAGTTAAAAATCAGGGAGTTTTACAGTTGGCAAAACTGGAAAAGTCCTTGGTAGATAGTGGTAGTTCATTAAGGTGAACTACCATCTCACCTGACCTCATTCCTGCCTGTATAATCCCCTTTTCCTAATGTATACGTATTATATTAACTTAAAAAAACAAAAACCTGTTCCACGAGTGAAACTTTGTCTTAATAAAGTTTCTGTTAACTGCAGTTTCACCTTTTTTCTTTACATTCGAAACTTAGTAACCAGGAAACATTTGATAAATATACCTTAATCCTACCTAATCCACTTCGAGTTAGCCTGAATTTAGTTTTCAGTATTTACCACTAATAAAATCTCTAAATTTCTTAAAGTTCCGTCTAATTATCACGAAAGTATAGCCAAAATTGTTATAGGTGAGTCATCTAGAACCCCGGAACAACTAATTAAAGAAGATACGGTAAGTATACATATAGCCGTGACCATCAGAACATCATACGTGTCATACATCATGGACAAAAGAGAACGACCTACAAAGGTGGTGTTGTTCAGAAGCAGCCATGATAGCATGGGGAGGGGAGAGGAGGATTCAGCATTTTTTTTTATGTGCACATGAAGATTATTTTACCTCAACAAAACACTGCAGTCAGGTGATAACATCGCCACGTCCACGCACCTCACACTGCCTCCACTTGACCTTTGACCCCTCTCCACTATATAGCCCTGTTTGCAGTAACCTGAGCAGGATTGATAAAGCCCCTAGTGAGCGATTTTTTTTAATTTGTTTTCACAATTAATGTTCTAAATGTAGTTAATGTATCTTTACTTCACACACTCGCTTATCCTTCAAGTATCCTTGAAGGATAAGCCGTGTCGGCCAGTTCTCCATAAAAAGCACAACATATCCTTAACGTATTTTTTGATGAAGCGAGATAGAGAATTCTTAACAGTAATAAAGAGATAAGGTAAGGAGACAAGGTATGTAGGGTAAGCCTTTGTTTTGACGACGTTTCGCTCGTTGCTCAGCTTTATCAAATAAAGTGGCTGTCATTTTGCAATGTGTCCTGCTGGGTGTATCCCCTTGCTGAACGGTACACCAAGCAGGAGGAAATAAGCCGATGCTGGAAGCCGTCGTTGCATCGCTATAAACGTGTTAAAATGGCCAGGAGAGAGTGAGTTACTGCTGACACAAGCCCTATCATCGCTCGGGGGCATCACACAAATGTTCACTTTGTTGCACATAAGCTGAAACGACTTTAATAAGTCAGGGTCATTTCTGTGGGTTCATCCGTACAGCTCAGAGTCATTTGTGTGTGTTCATTCGGGCGGGGATGACTCCGGTATACGTTTTATTTACACAGTTGAATTTAAAGGCTATGAGCTGTTATCGTACCACGGTTGATTCCAAAATGAAGCCCTAGCTAAGGAATTCTGACTCTTACGTTACTACCAACAACAGTTAACTAACGCGGACGTGTTCCTACTTCTCAACCCCCCTGAAAATTCGGTGGATACCTACATCCCTGCACTGTCTGTTTAGAAGTAGGGTGTAGGCTGAGTTGTAAGGTTAGTATTAGTGCTATTATGTATGGTGTCTTTACTCTGCGGACTGGAATTATGCCATTGTTGATTCCTTGTACACAAACTGTATCATTATAACAAATTATTATACGTTACTACCTCTGCATGTATTTTGTACATAATTTTAAATAAAATATAAAAAACCTATATCCCTAGTGGAGACCATTCCTTTATCAGTGGTTTCTTAAGTTATGCTGAAGATGACACTGTCTATCACAGTGTATATACACCGAGAAGTAATATCTCTAAGTTTATATACTTCTCGGGATAAATACACCGAGAATTTAATTTAATGCCTGTTTTAGGGATTAAAGTGTTGTTGTACAGGTTAATCACAATCTTAGTACTCCACCTGGAGTACATATGCTTGGAGCCTACGAAACTATTAAACAATATAAATAGTATTATTAAATATGAAATGCCAACGAGTTTACAGGTTGATCTTTCAACACTCTTTGTAAGATGATAAATGAGACACATTGCGACACTTAGGTATTTTTATTGTGGGAACGTTTCGCCACAGAGTGGCTTCCTCAGTCCAGTACAAAGAATGGTTGAAGGCCATAAGTCGATGTAATCTACTTCAGGGTTTAGCGCTTCTGGAAGTAGGACAGGCAATATATAATAACCCATTTACTACACAGTATCAGAAAAAAAAATTAAATGTTTAAATTTCCTAATCGATTAAAAAATTATAAAAAAAGGCTTCGGGTTTTGAATATCTGCACTTCAACAGAGAAAGACAACAAATGCATAAGATACATGACACTTTACACACAAAGGTTCTGTTCTATGGTACACACAACAATGTATATCAGGGCTGGATGACTCATACGTTGCTAACATTTACAGTAACGCTAAAGCAACGAGAGAATACTGAGCCTCGAGCAGTGTACTGAACATGTCAATGAAGCAACGAGAGAATACTGAGCCTCGGACAGTGTACTTAAGATGACACTGAAACAACCAAAGAATGAGCCTCGGACAGTACACAGGACGTGATCGCTAACAAACGACGACCATTAAGCCACATAACGATGTTTGGCGCATCGGGCACTGCTGACCCCGTAAAAGCTTTCTCTAGCAAAGACTTTTTTTTTACTTGGGAGGTGGCGTTGTCAGCACCTTCGTCAGTGGAGCATTACGAAGTTAGGAGGTCTCTGGCAGCAGCCACGCTGGACGTAATCTTGTTAACTGGACGGCATAATCTCATAACGAACTACAGGAGAGTAATAAGATTGCTATTAGGGCCGCTGTTCTGGCCTTCACATACCTGGGATAAAATCCATTGGTTCTAATATGAATTCAGTTTCAGCTTAACTTGGAATGCTCATTAGTGACATTTCTTACGAGAGATCTCCAGGTACTACATTGAGAACACGGCTTCTCTCTTCAGGTCAACGAAGTTAAGCATCGCTGGGTTTGAGTAATATTTGCATGACACCAAACACTGCTGGCAATCCAGGAGGACCTAATCTAGGACTGGCAGCGGGGACGATGATCTCTGAAACCAAGTTTAGAAGCCATCATATAACTCCGAATGGAACAATCAAGTGTATTAAAGACAAACGAACCATAGAAGTACAAATTTCTAAATACGTTGAAGTGAGGTATACAGTATACTAACATAGAACACTTAAAAAAATCATACTGTGGATGAACTGCATATACTTCCGTGTTTCCAGTTATTAAAAATCAAACTCTCGGAGGGTACAGAGAAGTTCCTGGATCTGCTGCCACTAGTGTGGATAACTGAGAGGGTATTTTTTCCTCAGCTGCCTCCAGGTGTAGCGGGGTACCACGCTCACCTCCAGTGAAAAGAATGGGTTTTACATGAAATATACAACAAATATAATAGTTGGAATATAAAGCATAGAAAACCTACGTATGCGAGAGGGCAGGTGCTGCCACCACTTGCTCTAGGAAAGGAAGAGAAACATAGGTAGAGACAGAACAGAAGTGGCCCCATGAGAAAGACGTGCACACCAGAGTAGGAAATAAATATCAGAGGAAATAAAATCTAATATTACTGATTCTTAGGACCACTGCAGCCTTTGGTACGAGCATGAGGTAGTAGTGGCTCACTGGCTCCTGTTTACCATGCTGGGGTTCCTGAAGGTGAGAGGATTAGTCTACTTTAGAGAGCACTCATGCCTCTCTGGCAAGTGTAAATTAATTTTTTTAATGATACTCTTTAATACAAAATAATAATCAATGTTGTGAGTAATATAAATTACAGATGAAAAACATACATAAATACATAAAAATTTAATGACTGCAAAGCAGCATGAATAAAAAACTCATTGTATTTCCAGTGGTTGAGGACAGACATTAAACAGCAAAGATTTGAATAAATATGTTTAATCAATACGAAATAAGTTTAATCACAATGGGTAATGTATTTGTTAGGTATGAACTAAACAGCACTAGTTAATAGTGGAGTGATGACCTTCACTTGTGATGAAGTGATGACTCGTGATGACTTGAGTTCAGTAATCCAACTGGAGAATTATTATTTTTTTTAACAAACGGCCGTACCCCACCGAGGCAGGGTGACCCAAAAAAAAAGGAAAACAAAAGTTTTTCTTCTTTAAATTTAGTAATGTATGCAGGAGAAGGGGTTACTAGTTCTTTGCTCCCGGCATTTTAGTCGCCTCTTTACGACACTCATGGTTTACGGAGGAAGAATTTTTTTCCACTTCCCCATGGAGAAGAATTATTATTATTTCAATCAAACTAAACGCTAAACGCCACAAGGGTCATACAGCGTTGCTTCAGCCGGAGAAATCAAACTGTTGCTGTCATATTTTGTGCGTGAACAATTTTTTTCCCCTGTGTAATGTCTTTTCTCTCTCGGTCATCCAGTAAAACAAAAAATTGTAAATTTTTAAAAATGCATTTGCATACGTTTAATATTCTTCATACACAGACACGAGAACACACGCTAGTCTCAGGGTGGAGGCTAGCAACAATAGCTCAGGTTAATAACAGTGACACAAAGAATAGAAGGAAAAATGCGAACAAAACATACAAAGAATAAACAGAGAGAGTAAAAATAAATGAACGTAAGTGAAAAATGGCATTAGGTAAAATGTATACAACTCTGAGATATGAAGAATACTAGACCAAGAACAAGATATCTGTGGTACAAGCATATGCTCTATTAGGTAATTCATAAATCTGATAGTCGTGAATGTGATGCGCATCAAGCGGTAAGATTGGAGTGCTGTCTACCCTCATGTACTGTTCTTTTCTGATGCCTACCTGGAAACTACCTGGAGTCTACCTGGAGACTACCTGGAGTCTACCTGGAGACTACCTGGAGTCTACCTGGAAACTACCTGGAGTCTACCTGGAGACTACCTGGAGTCTACCTGGAGTCTACCTGGAGTCTACCTGGAGTCTACCTGGAGTCTACCTGGAGACTACCTGGAGTCTACCTGGAGAATACCTGGAGTCTACCTGGAGTCTACTTGGAGTCTACCTGAATGGTGTTCAGGGGGTTAACGCCCCCGCGGCCCAGTCCTTGACCACGCCTCCCGGTGGATCGGTGCCTGATCAACCAGCTTGCAATCCATCGACTCCAGGCTGAGGGACTGATTACCTCAACCTCGTCATCTTCAACCGTTCCTCTCTGTAATGGACTGAAGAAACCACTGGCTGGCGGAACATTTCCTTAAAAAAAAAAAAAAAAGAGTCCCAAATGTTGCACAAGTGACTCATTTTTCACCATGTTTTGTACTTAGTGACCAAAGATTTTTGTAGTGTGGTGGTACGGTGATGCTGCTACGGACGGTAGGGTGATGCTGCTACGGACGGTAGGGTGATGCTGCTACGGACGGTAGGGTGATGCTGCTACGGACGGTCTTTCTTCGTTTCCACTAATTAAGTTGGATATATTTATATTCGATCTAGTAGTCTTAGAAAAAATTTAGATAGAAATTTTTTTAATTTTAACCACAAGAAACTGGGGTTTGTGTAATCTAAAAAATCTGTTAATCAACATGAATTTAATTAGCTTAATTAAGTATACATTCCTTTGATCTTAAATCACTTTTTAACCACACACACACACACACATTTAAATTTTGTAACATGCTAAAATATTCAATATCCCTCCCTGCAGTAATATTATATCAGCTACCTTAGGCACCATTCAACATTAAAAATAAATATAATTATCACTTGTAATTAAATGACGTGCATCAAGGGATACTTTTTAAAATAGTTCGAAAAGCGTGAAAGAAATCTTAGGGAAATGAAATGTAGCTGGTGACAGTAGCGGCTGACCAGCATGCTCAAACACTACTTTAAATTGGGTTATGGAGGTCTGGAAGAGGATCAGGAGACAGAAGAGCTTTCTGAGGCTCTGAGAGGAATCAAGATGGGCAAGTAAATGTAAAATGTGGAGATAGGAGGGAGAAGAAACGTGAGAGCTGTAAGTAAGAGGAGTGAATGGTGTAGTTAAGGAGGGCAAGTGTCGCTGGAAGCTGCTCACAGTCACTCAACACCTGTAAGCTATTTAGGAAGGGACGTAATGCCTTATTTACTGGAGATCACGAACAGATTGTTCAGTTGTTGCCGAGACGCCTCTGTACTCACGACGCCTCTGTACTCACGACGCCTATATGTACTCACTTATATGTCCTTGCAAGCGTCGATTCACAGCTCCTGCCCTGAGTGTGTGTGTGTGTGTGGTGTACTCACCTTTACGTGGTTACAGGGGTCGATTCACAGCTCCTGACCCCGTGTGTGTATGTGTCTATGTGTGTGTGTGTGTGTGCATGCGCGCGAGTGTTTGTGTGGTAGCTACCTGGGTGTTGCTTCTTCCTTATCTTATGGAAAAAATATTTTGTAAATGTAGACTAAAGCAAAATGTCGTGCAGGACACATTTAATACTGTAGAAGATGGGGACAGAGGCACGAGGAGCAGCCAAGAATAACAGGGAATGCACTTCAGTGGATCAAAGAATATTCTATTGAAAGGAGACAAAGAGTGATTGTCCGAGACGAGGTCTCAAAAGTGGAATTGAGTAAAAAGTGGGCTTCCTCAAGGGTCAGTGTTGGGGTCGGTACTGTTTCTGGTATATGTGAATGACACACCAGAAGAGACAAAGTCAGATGTTTACCCGTTCGCAGATGTAAAATTAATGAGGATAGGATATTATTAGGTCTATCTTGAGGTATGAAGACCCAGCAAGGAACCCTCACCTGATAAAGTGTGATAAAAAAAATGGAGAAAGTGCAGAGGTATACAATGAGATCAGTTACAGAGCTCAAGGCCATGAGCTATGAGGAGTTGCTAAATGAACTAAACTTAACGACATCAGAGAACAGAAGAACCAGGGGAGACATGATAACGAAATACAAAATACTCATGATGTCTTGATAGGGTGTACAGTGTTAGAATACCTGAGAAACATTGAACAGGTATCAAGACGGTTCAGATGAGTCACAGGAATGTCAGGAAGTATATTTTCAGCCTCAAGGTCGTCAGGAAAAAGGATAAAGAATAGGTATGAGATGGCCTATGAGGGTACAGGGGAGTAAACCCAGAAAGTATAGTGGGAGGGCCAGGAGCTGTGACTCGACCTCTGCATCTACAGACAAGTGACCAAATAGATGAGCACATTCACACCTCACATAGTCGCATGCGCTCTCGCAGCCCCAGACACACACAAGCACCAACGACCAGCTAAGAAACGGGACCAGGAGCTGAAACTCTACCCCCTGCAACCACACAAAGGCCATTATACCTGTTAACTGTTACTCATCCATTTACCTAAAGACATACATATGAAAAAAAGCATTCAGTTTGACACAAGAATTTTAATAAAACCACATCTTCCACTCGGTCAGTCTCGGAACAGCTGATCGTTGACTCTCGTGACGTCAAGCTTCCTAACACGAAACTTGAATTTCAATCGCCGGAAACTTTTCCCGTCAACACCCTTGACAAGTGAACTTTCCTCGTGGACTAGCAAGTTTGGCGAAGAATGTGTAGTGGGCAACTTTCTGTGGCGGTGAAGCACGTCTGGCAGCTAAGGAGCATGAGACGCTCCACGCAGGACATTGTGTGTGTTGTCCATGTATTTCCTGGAAGAGTAGTGTATGTGTATCTCGCGATTAGTCGACGGAGGATTGAGCCTCCACTAATCCATGCAATGAATAAGAAACAACGTGTTTAGAATTTCACCAATAATAATAATATAAAAATTAGAAGAAGAAGGAGAAGCAGGAAGAGGAGGAGGAGGAGGAAAAGGAAGAAATTAAATTTTAATAATACATGTCTCCTGCAACCGGGAACTGAGAATACTGGTGTGTGTGTCGTGGTTCAGCAAGCACCACCTCACGGATTATTAATCTGATATCCTCCCACCTATGACACTTCCTCTCCCACTGTAAATACCCATCGGTACGTCGTAGGAGCCAAGTTTCCATCGTAAACAATGAAGACGCCGGTACTCCTTTCATCGTATATTATACTAAATCACTAGAACAGTTTAGTAGATCTTTCCATATATATATATATATATATATATATATATATATATATATATATATATATATATATATCGGTGATCTGAACCGCCGACGCTCTGAATTTAGGGCGAGAGTGTTATCTTTGCAGCACGGAAATAAATGGAACTGTAAGCGGGAACTCAGACAGAGTTATAGACTGCACTGTTATCTCAGGTCCTAAGTTACACAAGTTTCAATAAAATCTACAGTAAGGTAACAGGTAACAATGTTCATATGTTCATACATTCATGTTATTACCGAATGTACAAGAAGGGAAGAAAGGGAATGATGAGGACGAAGGGAAAAAATTGCAAATAAAGGGTCTTCAAACAATACTTATATATATATATATTATGGGTGTGTGTGTGTATGTGTGAGAGAGAAGGAAAGATTTGGATCATTCAACACAAAATGGTTAGAGGCTCGACACTCCTTCAACCAGCCTAGTCATTCTGTCACACCCAAACTTCCTTCTGTTAGAAGCAACAGGAGAGAGCCAGAGAGGTGCCCTCCCTCAGCAGGAAGATGAGCAGCTGTCTGAAGAAGGTAATCAAGGTCCTTGAAGAACAAGACGGCGAGAAGTCCATGTGGTCTTCTCAACCTTGATGGCTTTAATTAAGCTAATTATCCTCTGACTGGATCCGATATTAGCGAAATTGAGATTAAAATCTGGGACTGTCCAATTCAAATTACGCACCTAAATGACGGGGAAGATTCGACGTAATTTTCGATTGCAAACTGGTTTTAATTCCCGACGGAGGATGCTCATATCAGTTCAAATTTTATTGGCAAACGTGATAAAAAATATATAATCCATTAGCTTATTTGTTTCTTCCATTCGTTATAACGACCCCATTCTCGAAACATTCATTCTGAGAAGCTTGTAAATGTTTTTCCTGGTGTTGTCCAATTTCAAATTCACTTGTAATGTGTGGGTTTTATATTAGCAAGTTTTTAAATCCGTGTGATGCGTGTAACACACCTTGTGACCTTTATGGGGCAATTATCTAGATAGTGCTGCAACGTCCATCACATTTAGCTCTTGGTATCCACGCCCACGTACAAGCTCTCCACGTCCACATACAAGCTCTCCACGCCCAAATACAAGCTCTCCACGCCCACATACACTCTCTCAGCGCCCATATATACACTTTCCACGTCCTTATACAAATTCCTCACGCCCATATACAAATTTTCCATCCCCATATATACACTTACTCCACACCCATATACAGATTCTCCACCCCCATATACACACTCTACGCCTACTTTTTTACGCCCACTTACACACTTCCTACGCCCACACAAAATCCATTACAGAAACTATCATTATTTTTCCCCACAAAGTTTTCGTAAGTGTGGTTTTTGGTTTGAGTGTAGATGAGTGTGTGGATGGTATATGGTTAGTTGGGATTAGAGTGTGGGAAGGTGGGTGACGGGTGGGGATGGAAATGTTCCAGGGATTTTGGTATGGTGTGGGTGGGTTATGATGTCGAGGTGTTGTTGTGAGGAGACCTTATGTGGGTGGGGTGTGGGTGTGGAAGTGTTCCAGAAATTTTGGAAGGGTGTGGGCGGGGTGACTAATAGTGTGGGTAAACATGCTAATGAGAAATCTCTGGATCTCTTTGCGTTAATAGGCTCAATTAAACCCATTTTGTTCATAATTGGTTTCTTGACTACGTGGGTGGAGGCCAGAAAGACTGATCTGAATAACAAAGATAAGTAATTAAAAACCTCATTCAAAGAATCTGGCTTAAGAAAAAGGTTAATCTCGAAAGGGTTTATCGATTCTCTTTAATGTTTTAAAAAATATGATTCTTTTAAACCACTCAGTCGATGTTTCAATTTACAACGCACAAACACGCATGCCCGCCCACACACACACACACACACACACACACACACACACACACACACACACACACACACACACGTGTCCAGTTTCACCTCAGAATACATATTTTTTATCCACATTATTCTACAAAGCTCTAAAGAGGTGGAAGCGAGGCTCATGATTCATGTGTCTGAGGAGAGTGATGGTAAGGGAAGTAGTGAGTGCCAGCAGAGTGCAGAGGCAGAGGTGGAAGGTAGAAAGAGAGAGGGAAGGGGTATGCAGGAGATTGGAAGAGGAGAGAGGGAAGAGAGGATGGGAAAAGGAAGGGAACAGGTGGGGGATTAGAGGGGACGGCAGAATAGGAGGAAATAAAAATGGGAAAGGGGAGTGAATGAGAGCGTGAGGTAAGGGATAGAAAGGGAGAGGAAGAAGGGAGATAGAAGGAATAGAGGGATAATGTCTGTTCGGTCGAGTAAAGGAGATGCTGTCTGTAAAGTGGTGTGTGTGTGTGTGAGGTAGGAACTGTAAGGGTGGGTCTGTGAGGTTCGGTCTGTGAGGTCGGGTTTGTGAGGATGAATTTGTGAGGTTGTAAGTGTAAGGTTTGGGCTCTTGGGTGGGGAGTGGGGGGAGAACATCTGTAAACTTGGATCTATGAGATCCGGGTTGCAGAGTCGGGCCAGTCTGGGATGAGGTTAGAGAGTAGACCACGCGTGGGACCGACCTCCCCATCGCACAACTCCATACTCGGTCACTCATCTAACTTTTCGCCACTGCCATTAACTGCTTCGCCTGTCACCGTCGTCCCGGCCAGAGTACTCCCACATTTGTATGTTACACTGGTGAGTGAAAGATGTAGCAACTTTACATTTGTTTTGCCAAGTCATTTTATCGTTGATCTAGTACCTTTGGAGACGAAATATCTTTCTCTTAAGCAAAGTTACCAGTAGGACGCGTCTTGATTGTCTCTTCGACAGACCGAATTGTTTTTTGATTGTCGATTAATGCTGATTCAATTATTTTTCGTTTGTATGGGTAGGCACTCTTGTGTCATAAAAAAAATTCATCCCATTTGATAGAATGTTTAGAAATTTTTATGTATTTGAAGAGAACAGAATTTCCAGGTGAATATCTTACAGCAAGTTGATGTTCAATCAGCCGTTCCTCTGAACAACACCCTTTCCCATCATATCAATGGTATTCAAGGTCAAGGTGCATAGCAGGCTTCTTCAGTCGTATACAGAGGCGACTTCTACACAGGGGACAGAAGTGGGAAGGAAATTTTAAATGTTGTATGACACGTTAATTCATAGAGATAAGTGCATATATATTTATCAATACATAATAGAAGGAGAGAGGATGAAAGAGTGAGTAGTGGAAAGGAAAGGCTAGTGGAGGGATGGGGCAGGTGGCGTCCCAGGTGCAACAGTAAAGCCATCATGGTAACTTCCAGCGCCACTAACACAACCTGACAGCTTCCCCACTCATCAGAATTGATGACCCAAGTCTCTGTGAATTAGTCAAGTTGCTTCCACTATCTGAACTAGACTCTATGTGCGTATGTGTGTGTGTGTGTGTGTGTGTGTGAAATACCTAGAGAGGTATTTTATCCACACACACGTAGTAGCGACCAGCGAAGAGGCCAGCCAGAAGCTGTGAATCGACCTTTGTAACCATATGCAGGTTAGTACATATAGGTGAATACAAACACGCACACTGGTGCATGCACACGCACACTGGCGCATGCACACGCGCACTGGCGCATGCACACGCGCACTGGGGCATGCACACGCGCACTGGCGCATGCACACGCGCACTGGCGCATGCACACGCGCACTGGCGCATGCACACGCGCACTGGCGCATGCACACGCGCACTGGCGCATGCACACGCACACACCCTGAAGGAGAAGGGCAGCAAAAATAATAATAATCATCAAAAAGCGTATTTCTTCACGAGTAAAGTGAACAATAACATTGTGACAGGGAAGACTGCGCCTTATACACTCTTGTAATAATGGTAAACACACTTCATTTTCTGCTTGACAACATTTACTGTTTTTTTCCTCGACATTTATAAAACTGTCAGCATAAAAGTTCATATATATATATATATATATATATATATATATATATATATATATATATATATATATATATATATATATATATATATATGAACTAAGTGGATGTCGTAGGTTTACGCGGCTGTTGAAGACATGTCGTTAGGTGTACAGCCGAGCAAAAATATTAGCAGAGGTGGTTAATGTGTAATATTGTCTTGTTTTGGGAGGGGTAGCTGGTCCATGGTACGCGCGTCTTGTAGTGACTGAGAGCGAAGCTTACACGAGTGTTAATGATAGCTTGTGTATCCTACACGAGTGTTAAGGATACCTTGTGTATCCTACACGAGTGTTAAGGATAGCTTGTGTATCCTACACGAGTGTTAAGGATAGCTTGTGTATCCTACACGTGTGTTAAGGATAGCTTGTGTATCCTACACGTGTGTTAAGGATAGCTTGTGTATCCTACACGAGTGTTAAGGATAATGCTTGATACTTAGTAACCTCGGCTGGAGTTACTAATCCGAATCAAGAAAATCTAGAAAATCTACGCTGTGGGTCGTAACCTACACTGTGGGTCGTAACCTACACTGTGGGTCGTAACCTTCACCGTGGGTCGTAACCTACACTGTGGGTCGTAACCTACACTGTGGGTCGTAAACTACACAGAAGGTCGTAACCTGCAATATTCCTAGGTATCTATTTACTGCTAGGTAAACAGAGTGCTCACAAATGCGTGATCTTAAGGGATAACAAGAACACACTGGTCAATATTACTCCACTCTTGGAGACGTTGTTTACACTGTTTACATTATTCACTCCATCGCTCATTCATTTGCTCCTTCATGTTAACATTTGCAGCTCAATCCAGTACATCAACATCTCTGCGAGAGTGAGTGTGTGTTTGCATGTTCTATTGTCTGCTTTCTTGTCTGTTTGTCTATGTTTTTGTCTGTCAGTCTTTTACTCTCTTTGTCAGTGGTCTGGGCACACACAGCCTCAGCTGGTAAGTTTGGGTCTGTTTCTAGTTACTGTAGAGACAGTCTGTTACACCCTTTGTTCACCCTTTGTTCACCATTTTTCAAAGGGTCAGTTGTTTAATGTATAATTTCGGCTCTTTCACTTAATATTATATTATTGGTAACCTTATTAGTAGCTAAAATAAGGATGCTTTACTTTATAATATTATCTGCCCATGAATTGTTTAGCTTTGTACTTAGGTAGGATGTTTAAATATTCTAAACTGCTGGTGTAGCATAGTTAAGCACCAGCAGACAATTAGAGTTGCTCAACCCCTGGTAAGGCTGGTAAAGCCTTACCTTGTTCAGTTCACAACTTTCCTTACTAGAGGAAGCAACTACTGGAGAAACTGGCTTTTAGCCACTCTACATTTCTTCAGAAGTCCTCAGTGTCTCGGAAGCCCTTAACTAGGGTATTGCCCAGCCTGAGGTGGAGTAAGAACTCTTGACGAAATTAGAAAAGATTTTAAAGAGTCTTAAGTGCTACGTTTTTATGGACTCTGATATAGTGAAAGTTTAAGGAGTAATGGACCTCCTTGGAAGAACTGTGTTATTTGCGTCAGTGTCGTTTAGGCTTGGTAATGCCTGTCTTTGTACTTTTATATATATTGTGACTCCTCGTGAGGGAGTCTAGAAACTGTCTAGTGCAAATTACAATGATTTAATGTATTATAAGTGTGATAATAAGGGTACTGATATAAGTTTTATTCATAGTGATTGCAATATGAGAAATTCTGTTTTAAAGATTGAATTATTTAATTCATTATAGAAAGTTTAAGTGATTATTAACACTGTTAATAAAACGAGCAGAAATCTAATAAATTCATTTTCTTTAACAAGTGAACCCTGTGTATGGTGACCCTTATGTGATAATCTTTTTCTTTTGTTACGAGAAGCACTAAAAAAAGTGGTCTACAGGCTATGTTACATATTGCATATGTTACGATATATATATATATATATATATATATATATATATATATATATATATATATATATATATATATATATATATAAAACACATATATATTGTATATGCCTGCAATATTGCAATGGTCATTAATAATGTTAGTGCAATCTATGTAAGCCTTAGATTTACTGATACGTTTATTTTCTTCAGGATATCTTCAAATGGTGTGTAATTAATTTTTTTTGATTCAACAATATCCTTTAAAACAAAAACGTCTACAGTCTCACCAAGAGTTCTTTAGAGACTTCTGTATCTCTCTTTTTCTTAAAAAAAATAAAACTATGTTTAATGTATTCAGTAAGCTTGCTAAGATCTCGCGTTTTTCAACTTTGTGATAAATATTCGTGAAAACTTTGGCTAGCACATAGCACAAGTTATAATTGGAAGGCAAAGTTCTGGGAGAGCCTGGGATAGCTTAATTTGTTTCGGGAAAATTTGCTATCTTCATTTCGGTGGTCGACAGGTACTTGGTTAACAAAGGAAACACTTCTACTTGGTAATCCTGAACAGCGATTAACGGGATTTTATACGCTGGTACGAGTGTCATAAGAGTACCTTAACGTGGCGGTGATAGGGGGCCAAAGATGAGACCAGAACTGCTGCGGGGTTTTGCCCCTGGCTCTTTCTACAACCCTAGACGTTCCTCTCCAGAGCTGCTCTTCGTCTGTCCCCACTTTCCCCTTCACCCTTTGTGGGTCTTACCTGTGAGTCGGTGTTGTTGAGACCAGAGGAGCCAGTTGTAAATTTGTGTTCTATTATTTTTATATTCATAGTGAAATGCTAAGCTTGCATACGGGTCATACAGCGCTGGATAACTTTTCTTATCAGTCTCAGAGCCTTGGTGTTGAAAGTGGAAATAGTAGATGAGGCAATCAGTCCTTCAGACTAGGTTGATCCAAGGAAGAGGAGAATAGCTTCAATTCTTTGGTCAATGTGAACTCATCATCGTTGGAACTTAGTTATTTTTTCAGTTTGGTGACGGTAGCTACTGAAGCCGCTGACACTGAGTAGATATATTTAAATATTAGATTTGCGACCAGCCTCTAGTTTAAAGTCTTGGGGATTTCTTCGAGCCAAGAATTGCCGAAGCAATTTGAACAGCAGATTGAGGGGCTGACAAGCCTCCATTGTCCGTGGGAGAAATTAAGTACGTTCTTGATAGTGTCTCGCTAGGCTAGCGACTATCATGGCCTCTTCGATGTTTTCCTATGGTCAAAAAAAAAATATCAATAAGGATCAGAAAATCGGAAACATTCACTGGCTGCAGAAAGCTTTGGTATCCAGAGACCTACAACTTGCTTTCATTTGTGAATGCAGTCTCTGGCTATGGCACAAAGATTATGGATGGATATTGATCAGCAGATTTACTACCAGCTCCCGAAGATAGATCCACTGAAGGTGATTAGACGCAATTACCAGGCGGATTGTGAAGCATCACTGTATACCTCCAAGAAACATTGACTTCACTGCTTAACAGCATGTACTGAGAGCAAGTGAGTTAGCTGTAAAAACTCATCCTTTCCTTCTATGGACAACATTGAAGAACTGCAAAATGTCATATGTTGAGTAAAAAGGCCTGTGTCTTTTTGAAAAGTTTTCTATAACAAACGAAGTTATCTGCTGTCTGAAGTTAATATTCTCTTAGGTTTGAAATATGTTACTATGCTGGTTACTCTCATAACTGTCATTAACTATATCTAGTGTACATCATATGCATTGTGCCAAACTCCTCAACCAACTTTTCGACTTCTCTTTTTGATCTCCTAAAACAAGTGTCATCGACAAATAGCAGCTGTGACACCTCGCATATTACATCAGGTTCGTGAATTCTTAAAGTCGCACCTCTCCCTAACACTCTGCATTCACTTACGGAATTATATACCACATCTAAGATCCCCTTTCATTATATATTTTTTTCTCTCCTACGTCCCCTAACCTGAGCCCAACACTTCTCATACTCTTCTTACACTCGTAATATCAACTATTCCATACATTTTCAATATTATATCTATTGCTCCCTTATATTTTAATACTAATGACGCGAATATATACTTTATCCACGTATCCCCTTGCCGTCTTAATAATAATATTATATATGCATGAAAAGCACTAATCCCTGGGGTTCATACAGCGCCTCGGAAATAAGATAATCACGTTTGATCCAAATAAAGGGAGGGTCCCTCAATTTTTTTTGTCAAGAGCCCTTCAACAGCATCAAGGGCCACCTTTTGAGGGGTTCCCTCCCTGTCCTCACCTGAACCTCTGTAAATCTTTCTCTATCCGTTTCTCTACTCTCTCTCTCTCTCTCTATATATATATATATATATATATATATATATATATATATATATATATATATATATATATATATATAAATATATATTGAAAATGAAATGGGGTGGTAGATGGAATGTTCAAATGGCTTCAATCCAAATATTCTTCTTTGAAGCTTTTTATTCACTTCTCCGAGGCTTGGTTCCACGGCGAGCACTAGATATATATATATATATATATATATAATATATATATATATATATATATATATATATTATATATATATATATATATAATATCTAGTGCTCGCCGTGGAACCCATAGCCTCGGAGAAGTGAATAAAAGCTTCAAAGAAGAATATTTGGATTGAAGCCATTTGAACATTCCACTTCTACCACCCCATCTTCATTTTTCCTATATATATATATATATATATACATATATATATATATATATATATATATATATATATATATATATATATATATATATATATATATATATATATATATATATATATATATATATATATATATATATGTGTGTGTGTGTGTGTGTATACATGTACTAGTTCCCTCCAAACACGTATCTTACTATGACCAAGGACGTTTTGAAACGTTGAAAGCGACCACAAGTAACCTGACGAGTGTATGTTCTTGCCTTGAGTTGTGAGAAGAACCCAAACTGTTGTTTAGAGTTATTTTTATCAGCTCTTGACACCAACTCGCCTTCCACCGAAAAGCAGCTCCTATGTCCAGTATTCTTAACTTAAATCAACACAAAGTATAACTTTGAAACCCGGTCCCTAGTTTCATCTTGTACCTCTATAATTTTTTGACTGAAACCACAGAATTGGTTTGGAGTGCATAATAAATTTATGATATCAAAGAAGCACTACAAAAGAGGTTTAAAATATTCCAAAGTCTTTCTTTCCAAAGATAAATTTCACGATGGGTTTATTTCAGACGCAAATTGTGTTACCTATTCCTTGGGCCAGAGATAGAATCCCACCTGGGACTCTTTCTTCCTTTCCCACTCCTCTCGTCCTAAACGATGGAGCCCCGGTGGACCAGTTTTCCGTCCGCTAATGAGGTGATGGTCGCATCGTCGTGTCTCCTGGTCCCAGAGACACTAATGAAGAGCTAAAGTCATTGAACCCCACCACTAACTGTAGACCCCCAGTCTCTAATTAAGAGCTCCCACTGCTAATCAGGGACCCCCATCGCTAATCAGAAGTCTCCACCGCTCATCAGGGGCCCCAACCCTCATCAAGGCTTAATCTCGCAGGAGTCGTCAGAACCCTTGTTCGAATCTGATCAAATATTAGATGACTGACCTGTGTCTACGGCTGAAATCATGCTGGCGACGCTAATTAGACCTAGGGTCGCCAGTAGGTCTAAGCCTGAAGTCATGCTGAAATAGTGGCCTAATGGTGAAGTCAGGCTGGGAGTAGTGAAAAGTCAGGCTGGGAGTAGTGAAAAGTCAGGCTGGGAGTAGTGAAAAGTCAGGCTGGGAGTAGGGAAAAGTCAGGCTGGGAGTAGGGAAAAGTCAGTCTGGGTGCAGTGAAAAGTCAGGCTGTGTGCAGTGAAAAGTCAGGCTGGGTGCAGTGAAAAGTCAGGCTAGGAATAATAAGTTTGAGACTGATGCTGGAGATTGTAGATATAAAACCGAAGTCATGCTGGAGGTAGAAGGTTTAATGCAAACGTCTTGTCAAATATATTTTCCTAGCTTCTTTATGTGACATATAGATTATCTTTGTAATGATAAAAATGTATGCATTATAAATGCAGTCGAAGAAAACAGCAGACAAAAAAAAATCAGTCTGCTGGAAGTATCATTAGTATTGTACGAAAGCATAAACCCAGTAAGCTTAAAATTCAAATGCAATTGACTTTTGTGCAACTGCAAGTTTTGCATTTACACTTCAGCAAGAACCCGCTGCTTAGAGAGGAACGTTATGATGACGTATCAGTTCGTCCTGGACCAGTGGTGAATTGTTTCAGCCACGGTATTGTGCCTTTTTATTCTGCATATTTCGAGGTTAGCATGAAATATCAGTAAATAAAACGATGAAAGGTTCAAGCTATTCACTTATATACATACACTCCGAAATAAATAAACATTATATGTATATATAAATATATATATATATATATATATATATATATATATATATATATATATATATATATATATATATATATATATATACACAAACAGAGATGTCAATCTCTAGTGTATACACACTTGACAAGTTCCCTTTAATCCATATTTTAGTGATTAAAATATTTTTGACTGGTGGTGAACAGGTTACACGCAGCCTTAATGGCCCTCGTATAGTTAAGTCTTAAATTCCAGCCACCAATTAATATATATTATTCAATGGTTGATTAAATTAAATGTATATATGTATTTACAAGCACTACACATGACATATAGATAGAGTAGAGAAAGTTAGAGTAAGCAGCTGAAGTGGATAATTGGTGTGAGAGTTTGTGGTTGAGTTACCCACACGGGTGGGTTGAGAGATCAGTCCTGGTAGGCCAGAGCGAACCATCCATTAATTGGAGTCGAGGTGAGTGAAGCCGTGACATTGGGGAGGCAGCTGGGTGGTATGTCAGAATGTCAGTCGGAGGGGATCATTGGGATGTTAGGAAACGGTATATAATTGTTGCGTAAAGAGTATGTTCATTTTGGGTAGAGGGTATATTCACACTGGGTATATAAACCCAGACATAGGAAGGTGGAGCCCAACCGTAGACTGAACTTTTAGCAACCGTTCAAATTTGTCGTGTCAATTTGTGCGCTCCGAGTCGAACATTAAGCGAGTCCTCGTGTATTCCCCCACACGCTCCTTAACTCTCCTCCCTACGCATAACTTTACATACTCTCCATCCACGCCATCTAACCCCTCCAAACACTAGTTCACCTTCAGTACATCCGTTGCATGAGACTTGAAAAAATGTAATAAGCAGAGTGAAGAAAGCCAGTGTGCATTTAATGATACAGCTAACAACAAACCACTAATACAGAATTATTAATAATTCAAGTCATTGTGTTAGACTAGGGTGTATAAGGCATGAAATAAATCAAGTCACTGAAATAAAAAAAAAAAATAAGCACGTTTTGAGCTACCGTAATAAATGTAACTTGATGGACATACATTGACTTCGTGCCACGAGTTGCTTTGGGAAAGGCATGTCCCCGGCGTTGAAATGCCTACTTCATCAGATCATCCGAATCCTTCCAATAGGTCAACAACTCCTTTCAACCCTTGTTTCTTCGCCAGTTTTCTCACAATTTTATGATGGGCCCATTTTAGTTTCTTCGTTATAGCAAAGATTTACTTGTCTCCTGTAATCACAGGAATTTGGCATATGACGCTCCTGTTAGCTAGTTTCATTTCATGGACTATCGCAGGGTTTGTTGACTGGCTGAACAAGGAAAATAGACCAAACAGGTTTAGCACTGTTTGATGACAGTGAGCAGCATGATAGGCAGACCTTGTTGTAGAAGCAACAGTTGTCGCTCACTCTTCAGTGATCATTATCAAGAATCTCTCCAACGTAGGATGTTGCCATTGACGTTTTGGGAGAGGACACCCCAGGTTATGAGTCAATGGAAGCATTATTCATCTGGATGGGAGATTTTTCCCATTGCCACTTTCAGAAGAAGGTGGATTCCTCCTTACTCCATCTGTGCCAGTACGTGTTTGAAACAGTGAAATAACAGTACCATGGAATGATTCTGTAGAGGTTGTCGCCGATGGATTATGAAAGACATTGTCCACTGCTCCAACAATAAATAGTCCCCGGCGAAGACTAGGTGGAACAATTACTTCATTAGCAAATTGCTTAATCACAACATGGCTTATCTTCTTCTGAAGATAGAGCACCAGATGATACTTCACAGAAAGCCGAGTCTTGTTAACTCATCAACAAGCTGGCTGCTCCTGAGCTATAAACGAATGCAAACTCCAAGTAAAGACATCTCGGTGCAGTTTGTTGTCTTTGTCTTCTTTATGTAATGGAAGTAAACAATCGGAACAATACTGAGAGTTTCCTGCTCTTCATCAGAGGTCTGGACAAATGTCTTATTTATCAGCCTTCAGGAAGTGGTGAAGGGGTCGCATGGTGCCAGCCACTTGTTTACGGAACAGACAGCAGTACTGTGGGTCAACTCTTGATCGCCGGCTTAATCGAGGTTCAGTTTGCAATGTTCAAGATGAAGTTGCTTTCATCATCCTATTCTCATGGAAACTTCAGCGGCATTTTCTGTGCCGTTTACATGACACCTATCACCATCAGCATGGAGGGCATCAAGAAATGAAGCATATGCTTCACTGTGGCCTTCTTGTTCCTGCCGAGAGCTATGCATCTCTACTTATGTTTGGAATTTTCTAGGCAGATGATGCAGCAGGACCACACAGCATGGGGATCTGGGAAAGGTATTTAAATTATTTAAAAAAGCGACAATAAATAATAAAAAGACAAAGATAAATATGCCATACTACACTTACCTAAAAGTGATTTACCAGATTTGAAAATATTTAGTCAGGATGGCTTTCATTCTTCCTTCATCAATCTTCCATCTCCACCCCTCCATCAATTCTGTTTTTGATCTGTATGGGCGAAATAAAAACTTGTTTCATCACTTTGTTGTTGTAATCTGCATTTATTCACAACCGGTCATAAATGACCAGTTAGTTATTGAACTCCAAAATAACGAAAATGAGGTACACCAGAAATTATTGGAGACGGTATTCGTTCCTTTCTGAGACTATCCATATAAGTTTTGATCATGAAAATCAACTAAGAAACGCATGACCGTTTCACTATCTGTCAACCCGCTAAGGTGGAGATGACCATCTCCAGGGATGACCCAGTTTAGCCTAACTTCTACCAACCTTCCAGACTGACGTCAGGGGTCGGAGGCAGGAGCAGAAACCGCTTGACTGAACCTTTACAAGCCTGATAAATCACATCTAAGGACGTCTCAACCACAATAAGAAAATTACTTAGCACCAACAAGAGAGAGAGGGCAAGATATAAGCAATTGTTAACTTAGAAAAAAATGATGATAATAGGATAAAATAAAAAAAAAATCAGTGTAGGGACGAGATCCAAGAGATTTCTACAGCCAATGGTATTTTTCTGTAATTATACAAGAGTTTTACGATCATAGATTATTTCTTTTAGATATAAACAAGTGCAATAAGTACGTACCTGAGACTTTTCCAAAAGCACTTGCTCTTCCACAAACACTTGCCCTCCACACTTGTCCCCCCCCACACACACACTTGAACTCCACACTTGTCCCCCCACACACACTTGAACTCCACACTTGTCCCCCCACACACACTTGAACTCCACACTTGTCCCCCCACACACACTTGAACTCCACACTTGTCCCCCCCCACACACACACTTGAACTCCACACTTGTCCCCCACACACGCTTGAACTCCACACTTGTCCCTCCCCCCACACACTTGAACTCCACACTTGTCCCCCTCCACACACACGCCACTCAACATTTGCACCTCCACACCTCTATCTTTCCACTGCACACATGACACTCCACATCTTCCACCTCTCCACATCCACCTATAACTCCACACCTGATCTTCCACACACCCATTGGATTCTTACTCTTGGTAGGTTCCTCATCTAAAGTTAATGATCCGGTTGATGAACTGTTCGTTGAGGTGTTGACTCTAGGATGCTGAGAGAGAGAGAGAGAGAGATAGTGAGAGAGATAGTGAGAGAGATAGTGAGAGAGATAGTGAGAGAGATAGTGAGAGAGATAGTGAGAGGAAGATAGAGTGAGATGAGAAAGAGACACACACAAACAGTCTCACATCACTTGTGAAAGCAGCCTCTGAAGTAATGCAATAGCAACAGCGGTAGAGGCAACGTTGTTGATATCGGCCCTTAACAGGGAACGACTAACTTGCCGGAGTAACTACTAAACTACACTTGTAATTGCCGTCGTTAGCAGTTACGTACCCTCGTAAAGTGTTGTCGTTGGAATGAAAATTGGCCTAGGATATTTTATCGTCGAGTAATTTGAAACAATGGCTAGCTGAAGTAATAGCACCCAGGCGAGTGTTTAACAATTAACACTGACCGCAACTCTGTGTCAATTGCCGCATGAACGAGGCCTTGTCCACCTCCTTGTTCCGGTGAGGTGGTGCTAAATGCCACGTCTAGATAGCTCCACCTGTCCAGTAAACTGCATTTATTTCTCGTTTATGGTGACTCAACACTCTCGAGTCCTCTGGTATTTTTGCTTCACTGGGGAGCACCAAAATGTAAGTAGTGCTTCCGTGTGCATTTTGTGGATAAATTGGAAGAGATATTTCGAGAGTGCTTACATTAGTTCCTGTTTTGCTGCCTCAGATGTTTTTCTTAAGGGTAAAAGGAGGGAAAAAGAATATGATTTCCGGTACAGGTCTTAGTGCTAAGATTAGTTGCATCCATAATAATAATATAATAATAATAATATCTTTATTTCTACAAGTATATGTATAAGGTATACAGGCCTAGGTGACAACAATGACATACTACTATATAGAAAGCCGCTTGTTATGCTGAGCGTTTCTGGTAAATTAGGTCAGTTTTGTCCCAGGATGCGACCCACACCAGTCCACTAACACCCAGGTACCCATTTTACTGATGGGTGAACATAGACAACCGGTGTAAAGAAACACGCCCAATGTTTCTACCCTGGCCGTGTGAAGCGAGAGCGTTAACCACCAGGCCACGGGACCAGAGTAAGAGTTTGGACGCCAGGGCAAGCAGTTTGTGCCTCACCCCTCCGCCACTGTTGCATAGTGGTGTTATTGTCGTGCCTGATAAGCCAAACTTGCCGAAGTGGCCGACCTTCTTAAAAAAAATCTGACTTTTCCGATTTTTTTACAGACTGATATATTTTTTTTTCATTGACAATATAATAATTTTTATTTTTGGACCAAACCTATCTTAGAAAATTCATCTAACCTAACTTGAACTAACGTAATTTTTTTTAGCTAAATTCTGGTATAAATACATCATGTGTAAAGTTAAAGTCATTTAATATTACTTAAAATCGATATATTTTTCTGTTGTGTTCAAATTGATTTTCGCAGATTTATAGTAAAAAATAATTACTCTGCATATTCGACAGAAAACAGCCTTGCCATTTAGGTCTAACTCGCCAGTTCGGCTTATTCGACATTAGCACCTTAACAAGTATTGCATTTAATTTTTCCCTAGTGTAGGTACGGTGTATAAATTCCCTAGAACCTGCTTTGTGAGGGAAGATTAGCGCTTTCAGTGGCGGACTTAAATTTTGGGGGGCCCTAAAGCTTGAACTGTTATGAAGAAGGCCCCTTTGCAACCCCTTCTCATACAGTAGACCCCAAAAATTTAACCAATGTGGACTAAAGTTGTTTCTGGGGCCCCTCCTGGATTAGGGGCCCTCAAGCTTAAGCTTCATTAGTATCACAGTAGATCCGCCCCTGGTCTCGATCCTACAACATCCCAGACGGGAGAGTAAAATGTCATGACCCATCTAGACCATCAGGTATAATAATTAAATTATAGAACCACACGTTTGTTACTGTGTTCACTTGGAAACTG
The DNA here is from genome assembly GCA_009830355.1 of Cherax destructor. NCBI lineage: Eukaryota > Metazoa > Arthropoda > Malacostraca > Decapoda > Parastacidae > Cherax > Cherax destructor. The sequence continues at coordinate 62,925 of WNWK01000682.1, forward strand.
TTCCCCAGATCTCTCTGACCAGAGGCGCTAGTGTAACCATTCAGGGACGTCGGAGGCTCGTCCCTCCTACAAGTGTAAGGACTCTCTTATAATCATATTACGATTTCGTCAGTCACTTCTAATAATAGTAATAATCTTTATTTCTGCAAGTACATGTACAAGGTATACAGACCATAGCTGACATCAATGACATACTGCTATATAGAAAGTCCCTTGATATGCAGAGCATTTCGGGCAAATTAGCTTAATTTTGTCCCCAGAATGAGACCCACACCAGTCGACTAACACCCAATTACCTATTTACTGCTAGCTCAGATAGCAGGTGTCTTAAGGAAACACGTCCTAATGCTACCTGCTACTGGCTACCGCACCCGTACCGGTAGCCTCCTCTTAAATCCACCACTGCTACTACCCCTCAGTCGTCGCTCTAAAGCCTGGTCTTCTCAAAGCCCTATGATGGCTATAATGTACTTCTCGGGAAAGGAAAGTTCGACTTTCTCGGAGAGTGCTGCAATTAGAATCAATTTTATGTATCCTTTTCCTGACGCCAGAGTTAGTATGTCTAAATTTTGCAGAGCATGTTGAAGCGTTTACAACGACAACAACATTTAACATTGCGACTTTGTTGTTTTTCTTAACATGAGTTTCAAATGGGTTGAGTAACCATTGTCGCTGGCCTAGCAGAGAGCAGCCATTTTACTGAGACACCTATCCTTTTTTTATGCAGTCAACAAGCTTTTTTTGCTGTCAGACTTTTTCTCAGACCTTTTTGCTGTCAGCTCTGTCAGATAGCGAGGTTTTTATTAACAAAGCTAAAATTTTACTGAAGGACAGCCGACCTTTTTAATTGGCTGCAAGTCTTTTATCAACATACAAGAAACATTTTATTGCCAAAAATAGCGATCCAAGGCTTAACAAACAGCGAGCCTTTTATTAACAGACAGAAGACGATTTATTAGCAGACAGGAAACCTTATATTGGAAAAAAGTGAGCCTTTTATCGATAGACAGCATGCCTTGACAGCGAGCCATTGACTTAACAGACAGCGAACCTTAGAATAAAGACAAATAATCCTTCACGAAGAATAAAAGAAAAAGTCACAGTACCGAGGCTGGAACAATTCACTAAAAAATCCCTAATTGGGAGAGGACCTCCATGACAACGTTTCAGTCCCTCCTGACGTAGAAACGTCGTCGTAAGGCTCCTTCCTCTCCTAAAAGTGTTTGGCGAAGAAATAACTTTTCTCTAGAAAAAAATAACGAGCAATTTTATTGGCCTACTACGAACCTTTTATTGGCAGCCAACGAGCCTTTCATCGGCAAAGAGCGAGCCTTGACTGAGAGCCTTTTCATGAGTCTTTGAGCCGAGCAATTTCCCCCCATGTTAAAGCCTCCCGCGAGAATTTGATATCCATTAAATATCCAATAAAAACACGCTTTCACTGCCCAACTTTGGCGGTAAATATTCAATTCCGGGGTAAAAGAAAAATGCAATTAAAACGCGCCGTGGATAAGCCCGTTAGCTTCAAGGAAAAGGGAAATGAGCTCAAAATGCCGAGTGAAATATTCGACAGTCACAAAAAAATTTTTGTTTTTTTGGAAAAGCATTTTAACCACATTTTTTCCGATACATTGAACTGGAAACCTTCTAGATTCTAACTCTTTTTGCCCATAACTTTAAAGATGTTTGTTATTATATGTGGTAAGTTAGAAAGTGTGGAGTCTTGTAATTCCATGTGGGTCACAACATGGACAAGACCCATTGCCAGGACCCGTCCTGGCGAACCTACCTGAACCTGTGCCACGAGAGAGCACTTAACGCAGAGCAGACCACTATCGTAGAGAACGTTTCGTTCCTAGCGTAGAGCATTCCTCTAGTTTAGGTGACGTTTCGCTCTGTGTAGAGCTTCATCAGTTCGTCATTTGCAGGAACACACAGGCTGTGGCTACAGAAAATTGTTTCGACAATTTAAACCGACTTGAACAAGTCTGTTGCAAGGGAGAAACGGTGGCTAAAATAAGAGTTTCCAATGACTGCAATTTGTGTGTGTATTACATACAACATATCAGTATACATATACCATGTTTATGTATACTGCACCGACAATTAGAAGCGTAAGACACATATGCAACACCTAGGTGTCTTGAGTCTCGAGATGTATCGGCTGCTTAACAGATTTTTCACCCAGAAATGTGCATATCTGTCCTTATGTACACACAGAGGTGAAACGTATGTGCGTGTATACACGAGAGGTATGTGTGTATTTATGTGTGTAAATGCATGGAATGTATCAGCTTGTATAAACACCGAGAGGTGTGTATATCTGAGTATATACGCTGAAAGTAACCCACAGGACGGAGGACTCGTACCCTTGATAAGCCAGTCTTAAACCCAGCAAGCCAGTGCGTTATCTGTCTGTAGACACATAGCAGTGTGTGTATCTGTTTGCACACAGAGAGGTGTGTATCTATGTGTATATACACCAAGAAGTATACATCGCTGTGCTTACACCGTGAAGTGAAAGTGTAATTTATTCCCTGGTTTTAGTATTATAGTGTCTTGATGTTGGTATCAAGGTGGATTCCAGCTTTCAATGACCCTCGTGTAGGCGACAGGATTCAAACCGCACAAACTAAACAAACACCTGAAATCGATGACCTCTGCGGGATGAGTGTTTCTTCATGCATATAACAGTTATAATAAAGGAGGTGATCGCTTGGCACTCAGTGATCCCACGAGTGAGGTAATGTTATTGACACACACACACACACACACACACACACACACACACACACACACACACACACACACACACACAATATATATATATATATATATATATATATATATATATATATATATATATATATATATATATATATATATATATATATATATATATATATATGTTAGATGGTTTGGTCTTACAGCAATGGAAGTTTCTTGATTAAATTCCTAGGCGCAAGTTTGACCAGGTTTTATATCCCGGATTGTGGAGCAAAGAGTTAATCATTTTGTTTGTTGTGAAGTTGATTGGCTCGCTCAAAACTTTCTTAAATGTTCCATTGTTACATTTTTGCTTCGTTGTTTCCTCATGAGTCGCTTCTCTTTAATTTTTTGTTCTTCTTGCTCTCTCTCTCTTTCTCTCTCATCTCTAGAGAATGGTATGGCCCAGGGGGCTAGGAGTCAGTGATGAGGTCCAGAGGTCAAGAGCAGTCCCTCGTCCCCAGCAAATACAACTCTGAGAGCTCACTCGAGAGTGAAGCTCATGAGCCGTGCTTGACCACGCTCAGAGCTCCAAACATGTTTAAGATTTTTTTCCAAAGATTGGATAAAGAAGACAGATTAGATGAGACTTCAGTTTATTCTAAATAAGTTGACAGACAAGTTCTTGAAAACTTCTCGAGGAAAGGGTTCCTTACCTTCATCCCCTAAGAAATGTTCCTTGATGCCGGTGAGGGGCTCTTGATTCAAGTTGAACCTGCCCTCCCCTTCCTTCGATTGAACCTCTATAACCCCTAGAGGTTTACCGCTTCCACATGGATGTAATAATACTCCTTCAACTGACAATGAATCTTTTAGAAAATACATCTTTGCGACACTCAAGATTGGTCAGTATGAGTCAGCCAGGTACTCCTGTTGTTCCCTTCCTTGTACTTGGAGTGGGATGGCTTGGAGTGGGATGGCTTGGAGTGGGATGGCTTGGAGTGGGATGGCTTGGAGTGGGATGGCTTGTAGTGGGATGGCTTGGAGTGGGACGCCTAACAGTGGGATGCCTAGCAGTGGGATGTCTTTAGGGGAATGCCTGGAGGTGGGATACCTTAAAATGGGATGCCTTATAGCCTACTTTGAAATGGGATACCTTGACGTGAAATGTTTTGTGCGATACCTTGACGAGGGATGCCTGGTAGGATACCTGGAAGTGAGTTGCCTGTAAATTGGATTCCCTCTAGGATACTCTGAGGTAGGATACCGTTCATAATGCCTTAAACCTGAATGATTTAAAGTAGGATGTCTCGTAGGATGCTTTGAAGTGGATTACCTTGAAGTGGAATACCCTAAAGTGGAATACCCTGAAGTGGAATACCTAGAAGGGAAATTTCTTGAAGTGGCATATTAGTGAAAATTCTACAAAGGGGATGCAGGTGAAGGGTTTTTGAACCAAAGAATTGAAACTCCCCTCCCCTTCCCTGAATCTCTATCGATTGCTACCCATTCTGCAGGCGCTACATGACACTTACGGGTTGAGCGCTTCCCCATATATATATATATGGGGAAGCGCTCCACCATTCCTTCTGCACCTGCCGCTCTGGCATTCACTGGGACGGAGTGAGCAGTAAAAAGAGAGAGAGAATGAAGGAAGGAAGGAGGTGAATTAATGACCCGAGACTAACGGTGATCGCTGACGGTGCGGATCAATTAGCAGTGAAGCAGCCAGACACTGATAAGATATTCTTCACCTGGGATCCCACCAGTCTGTCTTCTGCACCTCCTGCCTCAGGGAGAGGGATGCCAGCGATCTCTTCAACTCTACAGCTCCTGCGTGTGTACGTGCTAACCTAATAATGGTTACAGGGGTCGAGTCTCTGCTCCTGGCCCTGCCTCTGCGCTAGCCGCTACTGGGTTCAGTACGTATGGAACCAGCCCCTACCACTTAGCTGTTTGGATCGTTCCTGTTCCTGGCCTCTCTGAAGTTAAAGAAGTATTTCCTAACATCCCTGCAACTCATCTGTGAATTTAACTTCCTGCTGTACCCTAGTGTACCTGAGTGCCGCCTCTCAAACAGATTCGCTTTGTCTAACCTTTTAACTCATTCAGTATTTCTTAACCATATCGTTTCTGGTTCTTATGTCCTCTACTGTCGTTAGGTTCACCTTCTCTAGGAATGTGCACACTTAAATCTGCTTAGACATCTGTAAAATTATCTCAGTGGTATTATCCTGCATCTCTGTCTGAGCTAAGAGATGTTTACCAGAGCATGGTTGCCAGGGGCAGAACACTGTGTGTACCTCCAGCACACATGGGACTCCAGCAACGTTTGAGATCTCAGCCTCAAATTTCCGTTCCTGTGAGCTCGTTCTCAGCCTCTGTATTCTCCCGGATATAAGTGGATTTTAGCAATTGGTAAATGTTTTATTTTTTTCTGAGTCAACACACCAGGAAACTCAGGGACACTGGGTCATCTAAGAAAAATTTTGATTTAAAAATAGCTAGTTTTTAATGGGTGGAAGGGGTTAGTTTCTAAGTGCATATAACATTGACTTTGCAACAAAATACAAGCGTAAATAATTGAAGAGACCAATTAACTGGGAATTGGAGTCATTGGGCTATTTGGGAACTAACAAGTAATTTCCGATCGAGTGGGGGGATACCTGTTAATACCTGAGTGACTATCACTTGGGCAGTGATCCTACCTGCGTGAGGCACTCTTGCAACATTTGGGTGTCTTTATTCTCGAAACGTTTCGCCACACGGTGGCTTCTTCAGTCTAATGCAGAAAAAGGTGGAATAAGAGGGAAAGTTTGAGGTAATCAGTCCCTCAGCCTTCAGTCGATGTGTTCAGTCCATCAATCTTGACAAAAATGCAGCATATACGCTGCACTTTTGTCGAGGCCAAAGTCCTCTTCAAATACCATAGCTACTTACCTACATTTACGCTCATTCTCAGTCGCGTTCCTGGATTACTGTTTTTTCTTGTCTCCAAAAGCAGATGTTGGGAAGTCATTACATAAGGTATTCACTCTAATATTGAAAACATACCGTCCGGCCGTCTGTCTGTCTCTCTGTCTGTCTCTGTCTCTGTCTCTCTCTCCCTCTCTGTCTGTCTCTGTCTCTCTCTCTCTCTCTCTCTCTCTCTCTCTCTCTCTCTCTCTCTCTCTCTCTCTCTCTCTCTCTCTCTCTCCTCTGTCTCTCTGTCTCTCTGTTTGTCACTCTGTCTCTCTGTCTCTGTCTCTCTGTCTCTGTCTCTCTGTCTCTCTCTGTCTCTCTCTGTCTGTCTGTCTGTCTGTCTGTCTGTCTCTCTCTCTCTTCTCTCTCTCTCTCTCTCTCTCTCTCTCTCTCTCTCTCCCTCTGCCTTGTTTCAAGCCCTCTGTATCATATACTATTCATTTACAAGCTCTTATCTACTCTCTCGTTGCCTCGCTTCCCTTTTATATCTATACTGTCACGTTTTAGTTCTCCCACTTCATAGTCAATTTGGTTTTAATCTCGAGAGTTTCACCATTTTTGTGCACCACAGTATATGTTTTTTTTGTTACCCACACGATTCTTTATGAATTGAACGTATGTGTGTGTGTGTGCATTGCGCCATAAATCAAAAATCTGTAGGAATTCTATCAAGCCTTAATTACAACAACCTTAAGTAGTTTAAGCCCGCTAGACTAGTTGGGAAGTAATTAGGATAGTTGGAGACAGTTTGCATAGTTCTAAACTGCTGATACCCTGTCAGTGTAAGAGAACAAGATGGGTGGATGTGAGGAATGCAGATTTGTAAATGGCTAGACCTCACTACTTCAAACGACAGATATCTTCCATTTCAACCCATTTACTTGACCTCTCTTCTGACGAAGAATTTGTTCTGGAACCGAAAGACCTCAAGCTTCGTTTCCATTCTTTGTGGCATTTATGTTTACTTGGGATATATATATATATATATATATATATATATATATATATATATATATATATATATATATATATATATATATATATATATATATATATATATACAAGATGCAAAACACCCATGGAAAAGAGGAGGAGGTCCAAACAAATGCGACAGTACGACGACCCAGTAAATCTCTTCTTGATGCCTGACCGCAAGTGTAGCTTCATCCTTCTACCCATCTTCTAAAGCAAAACTTAGGGCCTTTCTGAATATCTTTAGGATACTGTCGTGTTTATTTAGTTTTGAGCTGTCGTAAGAAGGTGCACATATAAGACTAGGAAAGTATATTCGGACGGTCGTTAATATTCTTACTCAATACGTTGAAGGCCTCCAAATATAATTTTACTACTGATATATCTTCAGGTTACTGATACATGCTCTTTCCGCTTACACCGCTCCTTCGCTACCCTGAGGGACCCCAAACTCAAGCCGTTTGGGTTGAAGCATCGTGGCCGCCTCTCTCTCCGATTACTTCTGAGAGTCGCCTAGGCAACGAGGCTGCAAAAAGTGTTGCATACTGCAATGGACCTAATACCTCCATCTCTCTCCCTCGGAGAACAAAGGAATAATCTAAAGAAAACATTTCTTGCATCAGATCAGCCAGGCATTGTTGACGAACTTTGTGATCTCAGAAAGGTGTCTGCAGTCTGTCCGAGAACTGGATAAACCAGCTCTCTCAAGTGTTGAAGTCTTATTCCAGTGTAGCCCCGAGCAGAGCCAGACTGGAAACACACATTTGCTATATAAACATTTGCCTCTTGCAAAATCATTGGGTCTACATTGGTAACAGCAAAGTTAGAATGCTCGTGACCCCTGTGTTTCCTGACAATGCTTCACTCTGAGCCTAAGTAATATCGGCATCCATTGGGAGGATTTTATCTTCACTAGTAACTCATAACCCCAACTGTGTCACCTTCAGTTTCTTCCCTCACTTGAAACTCTCATTTGTCACTGACGGTAGAGCCCAAATATTGTATTCAGTTTGGTAGCTTGCTTTAATTTATCACTATTATCGACACATATAGTGCCGATAATAGGGAAAAATGCGACACGTTTCGCCCTATGTGGAGCTTCAACAAGGTTTTACAAAAGCTCCTAAAAGAGTGATTCGTTGTCAAAATAAAAGCTTCTGTAATCTTTTCTTCACTTTTATTCCCTCCTGCTGCTAACAGTCTGCGTATGTGTATGAAGAAAGATAAAAAAAATATACGTTAAAGAAGACCCAACACTGCACAATATTAAGAATAATCACTTCAGGCAGTGTTCCTTGATACCAGTCAAGGAGTCTTCAGACAAAAAATTTCAGCTACCTTTCCCTTCCTAAGATCAAACATGATTACTCGTTACTTTCCTCAGGCGATGTATAACAATAATGGGCTTATCGCTTCCCCCATGAATAATAATAATTGAACAATTTAAATATTTTTCCTTAGAAATAAAACACAGTTATTAAACGAATAATGGTGAATGTCCTTTCTTTTTTTGCCCATGTCGTAAAAAAAATTGTATCAGCTCAGCTAAGCTTAACTCCAGTGACTAAATGTTTTTTTTGGATGTGGAAAAACTCTATAGATTCACCTAGTTGTCAGTGGCACAATAGAGGAACTCTCAACTATGTTTGACAATTATACTATGAGAGGGTTAGAGTAACCAGTTGGTAATTAACCTGTGTGGGGGAGGAAGACCTTTATTTCTTCAGAGACAACCACAGCTGCTGCACCAGCAAGACAACCACAGCTGCTGCACCAGCAAGACAACCACGGCTGCTGCACCAGCAAGACAACCACGGCTGCTGCACCAGCAAGATAACCACAGCTGCTGCACCAGCAAGACAACCACAGCTGCTGCACCAGCAAGATAACCACAGCTGCTGCACCAGCAAGACAACCACGGCTGCTGCACCAGCAAGATAACCACAGCTGCTGCACCAGCAAGACAACCACGGCTGCTGCACCAGCAAGATAACCACAGCTGCTGCACCAGCAAGACAACCACGGCTGCTGCACCAGCAAGATAACCACAGCTGCTGCACCAGCAAGACAACCACAGATGCTGCACCAGCAAGACAACCACAGCTGCTGCACCAGCAAGATAACCACAGCTGCTGCACCAGCAAGACAACCACGGCTGCTGCACCAGCAAGATAACCACAGCTGCTGCACCAGCAAGACAACCACAGATGCTGCACCAGCAAGACAACCACAGCTGCTGCACCAGCAAGACAACCACAGATGCTGCACCAGCAAGATAACCACAGCTGCTGCACCAGCAAGACAACCACAGATGCTGCACCAGCAAGACAACCACAGCTGCTGCACCAGCAAGACAACCACAGCTGCTGCACCAGCAAGACAACCACAGCTGCTGCACCAGCAAGACAACCACAGCTGCTGCACCAGCAAGACAACCACGGCTGCTGCACCAGCAAGACAACCACAGCTGCTGCACCAGCAAGATAACCACAGCTGCTGCACCAGCAAGACAACCACAGATGCTGCACCAGCAAGACAACCACAGCTGCTGCACCAGCAAGACAACCACGGCTGCTGCACCAGCAAGACAACCACAGGGTAAATTCTTAGGACATATTTTATTTCTGTACAAAAACTTATATTTTGTATATCAAATTCTTCCAAATATTTCGTCTATCTGCTGGACTAAAAAGGGTTACTAAAACACCTCACCCCAGTCAACACAAACACGCGGACAGTTGGAATTTAGAGCATCCCCGATGAAAATTGTAATCTTTTTCATATAAGGTAGACAGTCTCAGATCTGGATGCCCGACTACAGGAACACAACTAATATGACATACCAAGAACAATGACAGAACTCGGTGACGGCGTCTCGAGGTTACCACGATTCACCTCAACAACACCAAACATTTCATCTTTAATCCACATTGAGGCACGTTACGGTGATCTGACCCCCAAACATCCAGCATCACCATCATGCAACATCACCAACATCCAGACGTCAGCATCACCCAGCATCACCCAGCATCACCCAGCATCACCCAGCATCACCCAGCATCACCTGGCCTCCACCCAACCTGTGTATTGTGTGTCTTGCACTTGAGAGTGAAAAGTACTCGTATAAGATTGTTGTATCTTTATACTTCCATTTATCATCTTAATACATATAACCACTGTGAAAGCAACATTGTATATACACTTTGGGTGTGTATATCTCAGTATGTATACACTTACAGTTTACTCTAATCGCTAGATGAAGAATTCAGTGTCCTTACAATCTTCCCGATGCCATTACATAAAAGAGTTTACTCTCCTTTAAAGCAATATTCTTGTGTGGTGGAGCGCTGCTTGCTCACACGATCAATGCTTACTTACCCTCTTATGTTTTTGTTATTTGTTTTGCTTTTGTTCCCTGCAAGGAAGGATCTTTCATGTTGGCGAAGGGCTCTTGACCCAAAGATAGGTAATTTCCCTTCCTTTCCTTGGATCAGGGCTCATTATCTCCCATTCCTCAAGCGCTCTGCTACCCCCAGGCGTTCTCCCGTTTCCCAGGCGCCACCCATTCCACAGGCTCTCTGCTGCTCCCCAGGCGCTCTCCTATTTCCCAGGCGCCACCCATTCCCCAGGCGGTCTTCTACAGGCTTAGCGTTCCCAGTGAATGTAGAAATAATAACATGTGGTGTGTTCATATTATTTTCGTCCTGGATATGGATAAATCAGGACGAGTTGGATATCCGTACTAGACGACAAGCTGGATAAACATACAGGAGAAAGATGCAGGAAGAAGAGCTGGATAATGAAGCAGTAGAAGCTGGATATACACACAAGTGATAGCGTTGGATAAAATACAAGAAGAAGAGGTGGATAGAGATAAGCGAGGACGATATATATATGTAACTGAACGAGGACGTATTGGACACACAGAGAAAAGATCCAGATGAATATACGTAAAAAAAAGTATATTTAGATAAACGATGAGAAGCATATACATAAACAGAGCCAGCTGGATAAAGATAAAAGATATATCTTATACATATAAACGGATAAGTTGGATATATATATATCTACAACATTGACGAGCCTCGCAACTCAGCACAGACTGACGCAATCAGTATATATATATATATATATATATATATATATATATATATATATATATATATATATATATATATATATATATATATATATATATAATTTTAATTATATATGCGAGACTAATTTGAATACATATATGTAAATAGTTGCCAGCGGATGGACGGTTAATTGGAACTAAGCCGACAATTGGCTTCAACAGAATGATGAGTTTTTAATTAGTATATATGGTTAGTATATATATATATATGTGGTCGATGATGTTATGGTGAACAGGCAGCATTGTAAACAACAAGCATTGTCTCTACACCTGATAATGACACACACTCACTGTGTGTGTCATTATCAGGTCAGATGACCAAAGACTCCAGCTGTGGGTCATCTTATGACTAAGACCCGCGTCAGGAAACACTTGTCCTGTTTCCTGACAAACATTACCTGACCTAACCTTATCGAAGCGCACTTCTGAATAGCTACTGAGAAGAATAACGTAATGTAATAAATTTGGTGTAGCAGACCTGCACCAAATTTATTACATTAATTCCCAAACTTTTTATTATGTTATGGGTTAGTCTAACTTAAATCAAATGTAGGGAAGAGGAAGGGGGTAATATTTTCGACTTGTGTCTATCTTTTTTTTCATACAATATCATTAGGATAATTAATTTCAGTTTTTCTTAACCTTACGACCAAGTCCAAATATTATCTTAAAATTAAATGTATAAAATTTTTAGTATTTCATTACATTTTTCAAGGGGCGGGGTGAGGGGAAGAACAAGAAGCTGTATTTTTTGTCAGTCTGTCTTATAGATTTCCTTTTAAATTACATTTGCCTGAAGAACATAAGAAAAAAGGAGCACCACAGCAGGCCTACTGGCCCATGCTAGGCAAGTCCAAGCCAGCAACATCATACACTACTTAGAATTATAGTGATCTAGCCAATCTGTTAAGCTGTTAAAAAGGGATTGAGTTCCGGCTCCTGGTCCCGCTACTTACCTTAGCATCTGGGTTTGATGATCAGCTCAGGTTCCAGCTTCTACCTGGGGGCCCGCTAGATGAGCATAAGACCTGATATTATCATTCTCCAGAGATATTCCAAGACAGATGGCAGAGGTTATCTAAAGTAATGGTTAAGTTATTGGACCATGGTAGCGACCGGAACATATATCTTACTGTTGTTGTCGTTCCGGGTCTTACGTCGACTAGTTCGCACGTAAAATTATGTATATGTGGTGTAACTGTTGGGAGACCGTCCTCTCTACTGCCCTCTTACGGTGTGCTCTCCGTGCCTCTATTACCCATAATGACATTATATGCAAGAAGAAACGCTGTTTGCACCATTAAAAACACATTCCGCCTCCTCTGTGTAATCCTAGCACGCACTTGCTGCCAGGTACATCCTGGGGTCGTTCTGATGCTGCACCTGCTGTTAGGTACATATTTGAGTGGTCCTGATGATGCACCCACTGTCGGGTACATCCTGGGGTCGTCCTGATGCCACACCCGCCACCAGGTACATCCTGGGGTCGTTCTGATGCTGCACCTGCTGTTTGGTACATACTTGAGTGGTCCTGATGATGCACCCACTGTCGGGTACATCCTGAGGTCGTCCTGATGCCGCACCCGCCACCAGATACATCCTGAGGTCCTAATTATGCCACGACGGCCATAGCCTTCTTAGAGGGACGCGATCTCTGCGCTTTTCCAGTGTTTTGCCAACGGGTTATTGCTCTTTGCCAGTGTTATTTCCAGCTTTCCGTAGCCGTACGAAAGTCCCCTGTTTGCTCACCCGAAGTTCCAACTTCACAGGGAGATAGTCGACACCCTTGTTCCCCAAGCCAACTTTTAAAACCTTCACATAGCCACAGCTCGTCACCAGTTTCCACACCCGAAGTTCCAGCTTTACATAGCCACAGTAAGCCCGGAGTTCCCCCACACGAGGTTCCTCTTTTAGATAATAAAAAGGTACAATACCGTGACTGGAATATTCAAGTAACCCGCACATAGAAGAAAGAAACTTATAACAACGTTTCGGTCCGACCTGGAACATTAACTATGTGATGGAAATTAGACATATGTATAACTTCTGGGTATCTTTATTTGTATTGTATCTTTGTGTGTATAATTTTCGTCTTGTCGGTATTGTATACTATTCATGTACATTAACTGTGTAGCTAGTTAATGGTACAAGTATGACCGAAACGTCGTGCGGGTTATTTGTGTATTACTCCACTTTTCCATAGCCTTCTTCCAGCCTTCTTCCAGCCTTTTTCCAGCCTTTTTCCAGCCTTCCAGCCTTCTTCCAGCCTTCTTCCAGCCTTTTTCCAGCCTTCTTCTAGCCTACTTCCAGCCTTCTTCCAGCCTTCTAGCCTTCTTCCAGCCTTCTTCCAGCCTTCTAGCCTTCCAGCCTTCTTCCAGCCTTCTAGCCTTCCAGCCTTCTTCCAGCCTTCTTCCAGCCTTCTTCCAGCATTAAATAGCCACAATCTGCCCATTGTTCCTTCAGTCGGAGTGGTACTGGAAACAGTTCGAGAGCCTCGGGGTTGGGACAGATAAAAATGCCTCCTCGTCGCTTGCCGGGGCTACCATGAACGTGTAACACAGTTACAAGCCTATTAGCAAAACAAATGGCCGGGTCCTGGCCCACCTGTGTTTCTGCTTACTCCCGTTTGTACTCGATTCACTCAACAGTTTTTCTCGATTTCGCAAAGGAAGTGCAAAGCGCCGGCGTTGCGACGGCAGTCAACGTAAAAATAAAAAAAAACATTATTTTTCTGCGTTCTTACTGCGTCATTCAAAAGGATATTATATTATGACTATTTATTAGCAGAATGACAAAATGCTTTTTGCCCTAAATCAGCGGAAATCAATCTGAACATAACAAAAAATAAATATATGATTGATTTGAAGCAATATTAAATAAATTTAAAGTGACTTATGCTATATACATAGCAGAATTTTGCTAAAAAAATTAAGTTAGTTTAAGTTAGGTTTGGTGAGGTTTCCAAGTTAGGTTTGGTGATGTTTCTAGGTTAGGTTTGTGAGTTAGGTTTGGTGAGGTTTGTGAGTTAGGTTTGGTGAGGTTACTAAGTTAGGTTTGGTGAGGTTACTAAGTTAGGTTTGGTGAGGTTTCTAGGTTAGGTTTGGTCCAAAAATAAAACTTACTATTGTCATTAAATATATATATATATATATATATATATATATATATATATATATATATATATATATATATATATATATATATATATATATATATATATATGCTAGTATTGCTCGGTGACGTCAATGTGTTGGTCTCCTATGTACTGAGACGGCCAACTTATCCTCTCCTCTTATTGGAAAAGGATGGAGAAGTATCATGGCAAAACTATTGCGTTCCGGAGACGTTCCCGTCATTCCTCTGCGCCAAGAGTCGTCCAGGCTGATGGCTATTGACCTCCCCCGGAACGACAATGACCTTGGTCAATGCCTATAAACATTCCCTTCCCTCCCTGCAGTCCTTACCGGTCCTCTCTCTCTCTCTCTCTCTCTCTCTCTCTCTCTCTCTCTCTCTCTCTCTCTCTCTCTCTCTCACTGCTACGATGGCTGACCGTCCTGCATAAATGCTCTAACATTGAGTCTCCCAGAGTTTTTTGTATTGAATACGCACTTACGCTGTACACCGCTGATTTACCTTTAATCACTATTATTTTGTTATTGTTGTGTTTCCTGTTGTTGAAGCTGTGGTCGTTGTTGTTGTTGCTGCTGACGCTGATGACGATGTTGCTTCTTTTGCTGCTGTTGCTGGTGTTGCTGTTATACAGTATATAACAGAGAAGATCCCAGCTGAAAATAGTGGCACAGATAACAAGATGGTATGAGAGATGACAGTAAAAGTCAGAACGCTGAAATAAAGGAGAGAGAAAAATGAAAGAGGTTAAAGTTTAATGAAGTATAGGAGACCGGAAAAAGGGAGGAGATATTCAGCGCAAGAAATTGCATTGTAAACTGTGGTGAATGGAAATAAGCAAGATATAATAAGCAATTATGAGGTCAAGCGGGTGGTGAGAGAAAGTTAGCATATGAGAGGTTTTTAGAATGTAGGAATAACGTACGGAAGGCAGAGTATATGGAGAGGAAAAAAAAGTTAGAAAAGTAGTGAGGGAGTGGAGAAGAGACCTTAAGAATGGGTATGACCTTATCAGCATTTTTTTTCTGAGAATAAGAATAGGTTATGGAGGGAGATAAATAAGAAAACCTGGGCAGCAAATGGACTGGGCAGTTAAAACGAAAGAAGGGAGTTATATGGGTACGTGAAGATAGTGGATAGATTAGGGAATATTTTAAGGAGCTGTTAAATGTTAATGATGAAAGGAAATGGAGGTTTTGAATACTATACCCATGAGTATCAACCAAGTAGATAACATTTATGAAGGGATTCAGGAAAACATGTCAGCCGGACTGGAGTTGTGGGAGGTGGGAAATACAGTGCCTGCACTCTGAAGGAGTGATGGGGATGTTGCAGTCCTGGAGGTGGGAAATACAGTGCCTGCACTCTGAAGGAGTGATGGGGATGTTGCAGTCCTGGAGGTGGGAAATACAGTGCCTGCACTCTGAAGGAGGGATGGGGATGTTGCAGTCCTGGAGGTGGGAAATACAGTGCCTGCACTCTGAAGGAAAGGTAGAGATGTTGCACTTCAAAGGATGATTTGAAGTACGATGTTTGCACTTTTATTGAACTGCAGACTATTGAATGAGTGATGGAGAATAAGTTTCTTTTTCTAGATCAGCGGACCTCGGTGGAGAAGGCTGGTGTGTAAGGTAGAGGAGGATCGATACATTTACCCTGGGTAAGAGCAGACATTAAATTAGTGTTAAATGCCACTCACACGAAATAGAATTTGGGGCTAAAATTTAAATTGAAGAGAAGACAAAAATACAGTCACGTTTTAATAGGCTGAAAACAGAAAAGAACAATATCTTTTAAGAATCGGAAAAGCTTTGTATGATCCATGAGGATTTAGTATTGTCCATTAAAATTATAACATTAATAATACACACAAATTAACCCATTTTCAACCCTTACTACCAGCACCACTTGCGCCCAACACCACAACCTTCCCAAAATCCTACATAATCCTACAGTCATCTCTGTTGCCCACACACACATAGTCACGCTAACTTCCTAACATGACGAAGACAGTATAATCAATGTTCGGTCTAAAAGTACACAAAGAATCCCAAAATAAAGTAATGAATAAAAAAGAGTAAGAGAAATAAACAGTTGCTAACATAACAAGTATGATAAATAACGCAGTTTTCCAAGAAGCATAAAAGATATTAAGAAACAAGAAAACATTTTTTTAAAAATTATCAAACACAAAGTAAAATTGGGAAGGGCCAGTACAAAATTAACCGAAGGAAACTTGCCCATGCTAATAGTTCCCTGAACATGTAACAAGTAACATTACACCGATATTAAAAATTTGAAGCCGAGAAATGTCAAGGTATACTTTGGGAAAACTTACACATACACACACACACACACACACACATACACACACACACACACACACACACACACACACACACACACCTTTCTTCAATCACAGAGATGTCAGAAAGTGGAATAGTCTGGGAAGTGATGTAGTGGAGGCAGGATCCATACATAGCTTTAAAGAGAGGTATGATAAAGCTCATGGAGCGGATAGAGCGACCGAGTAGCGGCCAGTGAAGAGGAGAGGCCAGGAGCTGTGAATCGACCCCTGCAACCACAACTAGGTGAGCACACACACACTACCGACATAATTCCCCAAGGTTGTATTACCTCGAACACACGCCAGAAAAACATTTTTTCCAGCGTAACTTCAAAGTCAAACTAACACTGCCTGGATCTCCTGTCAACTTGCACCAGATGAGACTCCAGCACAGCTAAGACAACGAATATATTTCATTATTATTCTGAGCACTTGTGTTAACACTGACAACGGAGATTCAACATAGCACTCGAAAATATTCTTGAGGAACCTTTAATTAACTGAGAACTAACTTACAAAATAAAGACTTTTAGATGGTTAGAAAATTAATATAATTTGAAGAATTGTTTTCAATTATTTATTATTATTATTATTATTATTATTATTATTATTATTATTATTATCATTATTATCATTATTATCATTATTATTATTATTATTATTATTATTATTATTATTATTATTATTATTATTATTATTTGCACAAAAAAATCATAATTTATTCTCAAAATATTAATACTTGACAGAAAACCTGAGTTAATTATTTCGTCTTTGAAGAATAAAGTAAAGACTGGCGAGGCTTTCTGTCCAACACACTGATAATGATATGACATGCCACTGAAAAGATGTAGTCTGCTCCTCAATAGCTCTTAAGGCGCTTAATTCTTGAAAGAAAGTCATGCAAAGTCTTGGATCCCCTCTAAAAAAAATCCACAAAGCCCGTGCAAATGACTATATATCGCAAAGAGCATTTTGCGGCTTTAATGGCCTTAAACCCGCCTAGGGAGACTCTGAAGGAGGCCAGGCCGCTAAGGGTGACTTTGGAGGAGGCCAGGCCGCTAAGGGTGACCTTGGAGGAGGCCAGGCCGCTAAGGGTGACCTTGGAGGAGGCCAGGCTTAGGTGCCACGCAGCAGTGTCGCAACGCGAGATTTACTTTCTGACACGAGTAAGTGGGAGCACATCCTGGCGTGGAAGTGGAAGATCAGGGAGATTCAGAGCGAGGCCCCTGTTCTTAGTAGCATCAAAACATGCTCAACCTGTCTCCTGGTGTGTGTGTGTGTCTGTGTGTGTGTGTGCGTGCGTGCGTGTGTGTGTGTGTGCGTATGTGTGTGTGTGATATGTTGTAATAAATACTGTAAGATACAGTTGTAATATCGGCTTCAAGAAAAAGAAATAACACGACTGCAGACAAATCACAGAACTGACAAGTTAGTTTTACGATTCACTTGCCGCGAGTTCGAGCCACACCCAGTTCTTGATTTGCTTTAAGAAATAATTGTAATAATAACTAAAAATTATTATACAGTGTAATGCAAGAACCAGTTGTGATGGTATTAGACCCACATATGACACGTGTGCAATACCTGTGTAGCTCATTAAAGGTATCCAGGAGATGACCATGTGTTTTATCAACCTGTTGGTGCTACACCTTCGAGAAAATGATATTGTAAGTTCGGGTTGTGATGGTTGTTGTAAGAACCGGTTGTAATGGTTCCTGGATGAACGGGTTGTGATGGTTGGCGTAAGAACCGGTTGTGAAAGCCAGAGGAACTTGTTGTAATCGTAACATCCGGTTGTGAAGGACACTACCGTACCGGTAGCAGTAGTTGTAGTTAGCGTTCTCTGATGACTTTGCATTTAATCTACAGGTTAGTATAATATTCATGCATAAATTGATATATTTTCCATTTATTAAAAATAATTCGCAGTTATAATTTACTCAGCTGATCTATTATTTATTGTCAACTATGGGGTTAATTACTCATTTAAACTTTGTTTTGTAATATTTAAATAAACTTTGCTTTAGCCTTCATAAATGTTGGGTTTTAGTAACTAGGTTTAAACCTGTACATTTACTTTCAATTATTGATTTTATTATTATTTATCTATATATTTTAATATTATTTTGCACGGGGAAGGGGGTTGAAATGTATTCCATGAAGGGCTAAACCCATGTGGATTATTGAGCACATTGAGTGGTGGAGGCTTAATCCTCCGAGTGTAAATTGGAGACAGTCTAACCATACCACGGGTGGGGTTCGAACCCCACCCGTGGTATGGTTTGTTTGCAATCGTGTCATTACGATTTCGTGAGTCATGGAGACAGTCTCTTCAGACCGAAGGATGATTGTATAAGGCAGTGACATCATTGTGAAAACCTGGTGTATGGCAACGACAAGTTGTGGATATTTCTTTTTATGTGCGGAGTTACACACGTGTGGGGACATTCTGCTCATGGAATGGTGAAGGCTCGAACCTCTGACGATAAACTAATAGGGTAATATTGTGAAAAATCTGGTAGTTGATAATGACAAGTTTGACAACCGAAGCAAGAGGGACTGATCACCTCATATCTACATCTCAACGACTGAAGAAGTCTGCTGAGCAGGGAAAACGTCTCATCAATGAATATAGTAGAGTTGCACATGTGTAATACTCTTGTGCAGAGCTACACCCCTCTGGCTCATTCAAAGCTCACGCAGAGGTGAGATCGATTCCCTATCCGTCGAGCGCTCGCCAGTCGCGTTACTTCGCTGTGCCAATATACTGTACTGGACGCAGGTTATGGATGAAGACACGTAAACCAACATTTTGGGCAATTTACTGAGGAAACATTGCGGTCCTCGACAAGGTGTGAACAAGGTCCTAGGACCGCGACGGCTTCCTTAAAAAATTGCATTTAGTGTTTACGTGTCCTTATCCACAGTGACATTATTCCCGCTTTATTACAGTGACTGTCACGGATACAAGAAGAAAAGTTGTCAACTGTACCAAAACTAACCTTCTAGGGAAGTGTCTTGATGATGGTGAAGAGCTGTTGATCTGAGAAACTAGAACAGCCCTCCCTAATCAGACCTGATTTCTTTCCATTCCCAAGGCGCTATATGACTCTTACACGTTTAGCGCTTCTCCCTGAATATGATAGTGATCACGGAATAAAAGTAACACAAAGGCTAAATGAGAAATACAAATTTAAGAAAACAAAGGCCAGTGGTTAAAGGTGCTGTCTGGGGGGTAAAGCACTAATGTCAAAGGGTATATGTCACAAGATAATCGCCAGTGACTTGATAATAGTCCGGGGAGAAACGAAACATCGTCTTGATTTCTATTCCAGTTTGTGGCTCACTTGTGACTTGTTCCACCTATTGTATTGAGACTCATCCTTCAGCTGGAGGTGAAGGCAGGTTATTTCCGGGACGTTTACCATCGTTTCATCACGATTTCGAGAGACAGACTTAACAACTTTGCAGGGAACTGAGCTAAAGCTCGCCATTGCCATGTTGGTGGCAGATTCGTCTATAAAAATCTGCATTGTGGTCACAGTGGTGGCCCATGCTAGCCTTCCTATGGTGTAGTGAAGTAAACTAACATGGATGAATATTATTAGGTCGGCATGGTACAGTGGATAGTGTAGATAAAGGGCTCAGAAAACCAAGATGAAGATGAATTAGGTACTTGTGCAAAACGTTTCGCCTTCAGATAGATCTCTCACCACTGGGTCGAGGGAGGAGCCACAGATGTAAGCAAGTCAACAAAATTTCTCATGAGGAACACTGCAAGAAGTTCATTAAAATCCCTCTGTATTACATGTTAGTTGAGGTCACCGACAATTATAATATATTGATATTTATGCTGAAGCAAAAGGGAGTCCACTGGGTGGCGAAACGTTACCACAATAAAGATACCCAAGTGTTGCATTTAAATGTCTAATTCATCACAGTGGATAGTGAACTTGCATGCTAGTTTTAGGACTGGCTCGCCGGGGATTCGAACTCCATTCCGTTCATAATTAGAAATAATCATCGTTTTGCTCCTGCTGCTGCTGCTGCTGTGGACCAGAGCTATTGACCAAGCTGAAAATATTCTTTCCGGACAAACATCTTCATTTTCGGGTATTGGAAACCGAAGACAACACGGACTCGCAGTTTAAGGTGAAATACGGTCGCTGTTTCCCCTGATGGACCGGGTGAATTGATTTAGTTAGGGAGGTGATGGCGTAAGGAAGTGTGCCATCTTTAAATGTCGTCGTGGCTCTCCCAGTGATGTCTCTAGTGGGAGTTGTGGCTGAAATAGTCACCAGGCTAAGTGCAAGTGTACACTTTTAGGTGTATTTTAAATGATTAAGGAAACTTATTTTTTTATAAATTTTGTACACGTATTTCCTTCCACGTTTTATAACTGTTCCTTGATAATGTGAGAAATTACGAAAGCGCTTGAAAGTTCATTATTCTTTTCACAGTAGTTGTTTTAGATATATATATATATATATATATATATATATATATATATATATATATATATATATATATATATATGAGAAATTCGGACACATATCAGTACCTGTAAAGTTTCTATACATACGAGGAAAGTCATCACCAGAGAAACACAATACAAATTTTGAACCAAAGGCCTTACTAATTGGGCAGGCTGAAGTAGTTCTACTATTAATGCTCCTAACAAGCCTTCGTCAGTCCACCTTCACGTATTTACAAACATTAGCTGCGCTACTCTAACGAACCAATTAGAGCGAACTAAACGACATAATTAAGAAGGAACTATAGGAGTTACCGGATATTGTAATCTCACTATTATTTTTTTTTCAACATTCTTCTTCGCACATTTGAAACAACAGACCATTCTTACCAGAATTAATGCTTAGGCAAGTCTTTATTTAGGCTTTTGTTTCTCAGGAACATTTTTCACAACATTCTTGAAGGCAGAGAGATATTATGCGCACATTAAACGCACATTACATACACTCAACCATAGATAACCCAATAAAGTCGAACATTGTGAGCTGTTTCGATTGTCTTACTCTCATATTTTATTCACCATGGTTGTTGGTGTGTTCATTATAGCTAGAGGTTTGAAGTCAGTGCCTTGGGTTTTGTCAATAGGCTCGCTGATTGCCTTCGGTGCTGCTATCAGGAAATACACTATTTACTAGTTTCTCTGGCCTGGCTCCCTTCCTGCCGTCTCTAACAACAACAACGGGAATTCAGTATAATTAGAATTGTACCAGCTCATCTTTCCTCTGTTTATGTTTTAGTGTTTCGATATCCTCTTCACTTTCTCTACAAGCACAGCCTTTATCACCATCACTACCACCATCGTCGACACTACCACCATCGTCGACACTACCACGCCAATGGATAGGACTACAAGCCACAACAAGACTACCACTGCTGCCACTGTCACCACAACTACTACTGCCACCATCTACCATTGCTAATACCACCTCTAACCCCAACACACACACACACACACACACACACACACACACACACACACACACACACACACACACACACACACACACACACAACATATATATATATATATATATATATATATATATATATATATATATATATATATATATATATATATATATATATATATATATATATAATAATGTATATTGTTGTCATCATCATCTTGACATGCAACAATATCATCATCAAACAAATCAACTATTACTTCAGTATCATTCGTCAACCCCATCACCCATCCATCACCCATCCATCACCTGTCTATCACCTGTCCATCACCCCTCCATCACCCATCCATCACCCCTCCATCACCCATCCATCACCCCTCCCGTAACCTTTACGTCACCTCTCCATCACCAAGATTGATTTATGCTTTTCATAAAATACGTTGGTTTACGAACGTTAATTCTTAAAATGCGTTATTGTTAACAACGAATGACGTGGACGAATATTCTTTTATTGTTGTAATTTATGAAACGCTAAGCCCGTGTATCTCGATCCTCCGTGCGTTAATAGTAACATGGTCAGAGATCATTGACAACTTCTCACATTAATATCAGCTGGCCACAACTCTGAAATAAAACGTAAAATATGTTATTTAAACGTCTTTAATACTACAAAAATGTAATGAAAATACATTTTACTGCTCTTTTTTACAAGTAATAACTCAATAGGGGTGTCTTGATGCTGTGAAGGGCTCTTGATCCAAGATATTGAGCTACCATCTCCTTCCTTTAGTCATGTCAAGTAAACTCTTATTTTCCAGGCGCTGTACGACGTCATTCCCTCTATCCCAAACGAGTTTAGCGCTTCTTTATGACTACAAATATCTAAGAGCATCCCCAGTGGAAAATATAAGTATTGGTGGCAGTGATGCTGACTAGACTTGTACTGTGAGAACCATGTTAATGTTAGATGGACCTGCCTAGCATGGACCAGTAGACCTTCTGCAGTGTTCCTTCATTCTTATTCGCATAGTCTTACTGTGAATGCACACAAATACCCGTACAAAGGAAAGAGAATATCAAGCCGATTATCAGGCAGGCTGTCAGGCAGGCTGTCAGGCAGGCTGTCAGGCAGGCTGTCAGGCAGGCTGTCAGGCAGGCTGTCAGGCAGGCTGTCAGGCGGGCTGTCGGACAAGCTGTCAAGCAGATTTCCTTGAAACAGTTTTCCTCTTCGACGGTAAAATAAAAAAAATCTCAAATTACTAAAGTGTATGTAATACAATCTTAACAATGCAAGACAAGCCATGGGGGATGGGAACCTTCAGCACAAGATCTTTCACACGTCTCCGTGCGTCATCAGGAGATATGCAATGTTGCAAGCATACCAGCAGGTGGAATGAGAGGAAGTTTTCTCAGAGTTAGGTAGCTTGGTAACGCCAACTAAAGGGTATGTTGGCCATCTCTGTGTGTAAACCATACCACGAGTGGGGTTAGAACCCGCGATCAGAGAGTCTCAAAACTCCAGACCGTCGCGTTACCAATCGTGTCATTACGATTTCGTGAGTCATCTCTGTGTGTGTATAATATATATATATATATATATATATATATATATATATATATATATATATATATATATATATATATATATATACCAAGAGTTTATTCTAATTCCCGGTTTAAGGGATTTACATAAGTTTCCTTCGCAGTTAATATACTGGCTACACAAAGGCTTTAATTAAGCATCCTCGTGTGGTTGATAAGTTTTAATCCCAATAAAAAAACGAAAGTTTTTCTTTTTAAATTTAATAATTTATACAGGAGAAGGGGTTACTAGCACCTTGCTCCCGGCATTTTAGTCGCCTCTTACGACACGCGTGGCTTACGGAGGAAGAATTCTTTTCTACTTCCCCATGAAGTGGGGAATATCAGGAAAAAATAATTTGTAGATATCAGGAAAAAAAAATCTACCTTCTTGGAGATTACGATTAAGAAAAGACAGCTTAAAGCAAACCTGTGTGAAATGCACCACTGTGTTGCATTTCACACAGGCAATCATTTCACAGTGTTGCAACACTGTTTCAACACTGTATTGCACCATGTGTTTCAACAGTGTTGCAACACTATTTCAACAATGTTACAACACTGTATTGCAACACGCTTCATTGTATTTATTAAAGGAAAAACCTGCCAGTGAACTGTATACTGAATTTTTTTTTATTAAAGCTGCAGTAAGCTCTCCCAAAAAAACTCCTCTACATCGTGTGATTTTTTTTTTTTTGGGGGGGAAGGGCTTAATGCTATTCAAAACGTTCATCCAAAATTTAATAGCACATGAAAAAAGCATTTAGAAGCATCTTTTGTGAGTTGCAAAAGTCGTACTGCTTAAAGAAGCTTTATGTGAGAACTTACTACTGTATTTCCCAGTTAATATAACGTAATGACACACCGACATCCACAAAAATTCGCGGACTTACGGATTCTGATGATCCAAACGGTTTCAGCGGAGGGCGACCAACGAATACGATTATAAAACGTTTTTCTGGCCTAATGGCTTTTCCACTCGCGCCTCCCGTTACGTTCTCTCCATTATTTCCCATGACCGTCAATATTAACCTGATTAGAGTGATGTATTACGGAGATACGGTCTCGCAGATGCAAAATAAACCAGAATCTGAAAACAGAATTTGAAATGCAGGCTTAATTTTGCGTTAATCGCGGTGTTAGGCTTCGCGGTACCTTTAGGATCGGTACCGCGAAATTTGTAGTGGTTGGTATGCCTTTAAATTCCAGAATATCCGATGACTTTCACTTGGTATCGAGGTATTTACGGCACAAAAACAAGAATTAAGATCTCTGTGTATATTCCCTCTGAGAGATGCACATCCCTCTGTGCGCGCGTATGTACTCTGAGAGATACACAACTCTAGTTGTATATACAAAGAGATATACACATTTCTCCGTGTATATATTCTGTCCGTAATTAAGAGGAGGGTCACAGTACTTTGCGGAGCTAGATTAGCCAATCATAAGTCAAAGAGACACATTATTATTATTATTATTATTATTATTATTATTATTATTATTATTATTATTATTATTATTATTATTATTATTAATAGTAGTATTGTTGCTATATTTTATTATTATTATTATTATTATTATTATTATTATTATTATTACATTCATGGGGAAGCGCTAAGTCCGTAGGAGTCATTCAGCGTCTGGGAAATGAGAGGCAATCAGGAATGATGCGAGGTGATGGTGAGACATGGTGGTGATGGTGGTGGTGGTGGTGAGAGACAGTGGTGGTGACAGTGTCCTCAGCCACTGTCCACGCCTGAGAAGGAACCTAATGTCAATAGCAGCAGAACTATCGTCGGACAATAACGATCTCTACTGCCCCACAAGACCTTAATACGCGACGATAACCTGGTTGATAGTTTTCACGTATACTGGCGTCAATACTGAATATTTCTCACTGAACTAATGCGAAATAACATTATGTTCGTGGAGAACTTCTGACTGGATGAACAGCTTGACTGACCTGATGTGGTGGTAGTGGTAGTAGAGTAATAGTAGTAGTTGTAGAAGAAGCAACTAAACTATCCGTGTCGTTCAGCTCAAAACTATTAAAGGTTCGATCCTCCGTCCAGTGACCGCTACACTGGTGTCTGACCAGTCAACTCTGATCTGTCAATTGCATCAGAAACTTACTTTGTAGCCCAACTAAAATAATTTCAGACTAAACACTCAACAGTCTACAGGTGGGCAGAGAGTTCAGTCCCTGAGCCTCAGCAAGCAATTAAAAGAACGCAGTATAAAGAGGGACGCTACTCCGACGCTACTCCGACGCTACTCCGACGCTACTCCGACGCTACTCCGACGCTACTCCGACACCACTCCGACGCTCCTCTGACACTACTCCGACGCTCCTCCGACACCACTCCGACGCTCCTCTGACACTACTCCGACGCTCCTCCGAAGCACACCCACGCAGTCCTCTCCAATAATTTCTTAAAAGCTGACGAAGCCTGGCCCCCACAGCTGGTAGAAAGGAAAACTTAAAAAGTCTTCACCTCCTCTTTCTCTTCCTCTTTCTCTTCCTCTTTCCTTCCTCTTCCTCCGCCTCCTCCTCCTCCAAATCTCCCACGGACACTGGCAGGAATAAAAGAATAAGATCGAAGAGCACTTTCTCTTCGTTTTCTTCCTAAGGTTGTCGCATATGTCTTCACTTTTTATCCACATTTATTTAAACTTCTTTATATTGCTCTATTTCAATAATTATGTTATTGAAGGTTATTCCAGTATATATATATATATATATATATATATATATATATATATATATATATATATATATATATATATATATATATATATATATATATATATATATATATATATATATATGTATGTTTTCCTAACACCTTCTGAGGTGGACACATAATCGCGTGTGTTGAATAATATTGTTTTAAATAACTCTACATTGGTCAAACATAAACAAAATCGTCGATTAAAATTTGTCTTCAATTTGTGGTATATATATATGGGGGAAATTTTTCAGCTTGTTTTTTTTTTTTTGTGAATTTTATTTTCCTTCGACATTTACATATTTTAGATGCGTTGTTGTTTCGCTGTGGCTTTTATTGCCGGTTTATGTTGCGTTATGTCTCACTATTGTCTCTCAACGATGCATTTCTACGAGTCTCTCGAAGGAAAAAATTGTGTGACTGAACGTTTCTCGCACACGATCATGACTTGGTAATGCTTCAGGAGGGAGCGAAACGTCTTCTGGTGTCATGCCCAGTGTGTTAGCTGGTAAAGGTTCACGCTTGTCCCACTAAACAGTTTTCCCTCAGTCTTAGAAGTGCGGTAAGTTAGCGTGGCTGTCTTGCGACTGACAGACGGAGGAGCGAGTTCGCACCACTTCTTCTGCTAAATAACCCACACGGGTTTTTCGTTTCGTGTGAAGAATAAAAAAGAACGATCTCGGTTCTACAACGAACCTGCTTCATTGTTCATTTGTGAAACTGAAACTACCTCAAAACCGCTTTATACTGTAACCTGAACCATAAGCCGGATATACTGTAACCTGAACCCTAAGCCGGATATACTGTAACCTGAACCATAAGCCGGATATACTGTAACCTGAACCATAAGCCGGAAAACAAAAATCCCGTCACTTGCTGGTAAACTGGACGCTTGTGATTGTGGTCACGAAGTGGAACGACCTGGACAGTGGAGCGGTAGAGACAGGATCCGTACACAGATTTAAGTTAAGGTATAGTAAGGCTCTCGAAGCCAGGAGACGGTGAACCTAACAGGGGTCAGCAACGAGGCGGGAACCAGGAGCTAAGACCTGACCCCTGCAGCCACTTGTAGGTGAGTACTTATATGTAACTATATAGGTCGCCCTACATCTGCATGGGTCATTCCAAACCTTCATGGGTCTTCCCACACCTGCATGAGTCACCCCACACCTGCGTGGGTCACCCCACACTTGCATGGGTCACCCCACACCTGAGTAGGTCACCCCACACCTGCGTGGGTCACTCCACACCTGCGTGGGTCACCCCACACCTGCGTGGGTCACCCCACACCTGCGTGGGTCACCCCACACCTGCGTGGGTCACCCCACACCTGAGTGGGTCACCCACACACCTGCGTTTCCTCTCCTGGCTGAGTGAACCTCGGGGGAATACAAGCCAATGCCAAATTCATTTAAGTCCGGCACAGAGACCTCTGGCTTCAATTAACCACTTTAATTAATCATGGAGTAATTCGCTACAAATTGCAATTAAGAAACAGATTACAGCTGAGCTTCTTCCTTACGAAAACTTTCAGAATTTCGAAATTATTTTTCTCACTGAGGTGCAAACATTGACGACGCGTGACAAACATTGACGACGCGTGACAAACATTGACGACGCATGACAAACATTGACGATGCGTGGCAAACACTGACGACGCATGACAAACATTGACGACGCGTGACAAACATTGACGACGCGTGACAAACATTGACGACGCGTGACAAACATTGACGACGCGTGACAAACATTGACGACGCGTGACAAACATTGACGACGCATGACAAATACTGCATAACGAATATGTCCAGTGAATGTCCCTTCAAGCTAAGGGGAACGGGAGGGGGGGTGCTTTGATACTGATAAGGAGACTCTTGATCCCAGGATTTAGAGCTACCCTTCCTTCCATTGGGTAAGCATTAGACTCTTGTCCACCTCTAATGTAATATTTATGTTGTAATCTTAGTATGGCCATAATAAACTTAATTACATTTTTTACAGGGAATCTTATAGACACAGCCATCAGCATTTTGGGGAGAATTTGATTAAGAATTGGAAATTCACTAATTTTTTCAGTGGTTATTAAATGTTCAACTCAAAATTTCTGAAGTGATTACTAAGTGTCTTTCACCCTATTTTTAATTCTACTTTGTGATGTCATATGTTTGATTAATCATTCAATCTCTTTCTCATTGCGTCTCTGGTCCACGCTCTCGCTCACTTTCTAGCTTATTTTTTGCCTCTCATTCTTTCATTCTCCTTGCTCATTCTCTATTTCATTCTCTCTCTCCAGTCACTGCCACCAGAGTGATCTTCAGACAGTGGTGAGAGGGCAGCAACACCATTATATTAATGGTGATACTGCTTCCGCCCACTGAGTTAATCATTTCCCATTACCAGTGAGTGGAAGCCATGCGCCCCTGAGTGGAGCACCGGTGATCCAGCAGTCACTGCCCACTGGCCAACCATGAGCAGTATGAGTGGAGCACCGGTGATCCAGCAGTCACTGCCAACTGGCCAACCATGAGCAGTATGAGTGGAGCACCGATGATCCAGCAGTCACTGCCCACTGGCCAACCATGAGCAGTATGAGTGGAGCACCGGTGATCCAGCAGTCACTGCCCACTGGCCAACCATGAGCAGTATGAGTGGAGCACCGGTGAGCCACCCCTGGCCAACCATGAGCAGTATTTTGTTGGTCAGGAACTAGGAGAGTGTCTCCCAACACGGATCTACAGTAGATGATGACATCTGAAATGGGTATTCATCCGCTGGCATAGCGAAGCATGTCTTTCACCCAGTTATATAAACATTGCGAGTTAGGATCAGTCACTTCACCTTTGCGCGTTCATAGACATATTATTGATAATATACAATATTATGTGGGTTATTATTGAGCACTGACAAGTGTTCATTACACTTTAGTTATTGACTGATACCCATGATGACGCTCTCTCTTAATGATCAAAAAGACACATGTGCAACATTTAAGTATCTTTATTGCCGAAATGTTTTGCCTATACAGTAGGCTTCCTCAGCCGAATACAAGCAAATACAACACTGGAAACAGTAAAAGTAACTTTGAGATAATCAGTTACTCAGCCTAGATAGAAGGTGGTCCTCTGACATACTGCCTTAGCCTCGCCTCCGCTGAGTGGGTCATCTTAAGACAAAGAGCAGTGTCAAGAGATATTACCCTGACGAATGTGAGTGTGACCAATCCTCCACAGGCTTTGCAGATAGACAACATAAGATCTCTCTCTCTCTCTCTCTCTCTCTCTCTCTCTCTCTCTCTCTCTCTCTCTCTCTCTCTCTCTCTTCGAGTAACTTAGATGAAGTCTCCATTACTGTCCTTGGAGTTAACACTTTCTAATGACTTTAGATTCATGAAAACTCGACATATATAAAGATTCTTACGTATGACTCATGCTTTATAGATTCACCCATTATAAAGCATAACTTTATAAAGACTTCATGTATATAATGGCTTTTCTATATAGGGTATTTACCTTCGTAAAGACTTTAAGTCTAAAAGACATCCTCTTCATAAAGTTGAATAATGAGTCTAGCTTTATGAGGCATCGTGAGGACTCTGGCCACCAAAAGCTTTATAGAACACAAAAGTTCGTCTCGACCACAAACATCTTTCATCTCAAGACAATGTTATTGTTACAGATAAAAGGTTTTCAAGTCGGGTAGCGACCATTGAGCCTCCTGCCTAACCATCTACTCTGGATAATTAGGCAAAATTGACAAACGGCTCATTTTGTGATTCTCCTCCTTTGATATGGAGAAGACAAGACTCGGCAGCAGAGGCCTATTATGAGGTATGTACACACGAGTCGTGATTCATGCATACACTGTGTAAGCTGCTGTGAAAAAATAGTGAAATTCCTTGATAATGTGAGAAGTAAAGAAAACGCTTGGAATTTCATTATTTTTTCACAGTGGTTGTTCAGTATGATGTGATATCACCTGTTTACTGTGATCTTATTGCTATATATATATATATATATATATATATATATATATATATATATATATATATATATATATATATATATATATATCGCATTCGAACGGATTTTTGAGAAGCTGAAAGAGGACTTAGCCATCCAGCATAGAAAAATCGCTCAAGTGACTGTGAAGAAGAGGCTAGAAAAAAATATATTGACAATGAGTGTAAATACTGCCTAGAGGAACCTGGATAAGGATTCCTCCAGAACTGGTACACAAAGTTACTAAAACCGATACTGGCGAATGCACAACCAGCGTTGTGTTGTACCCGGACTCTAGTTAAACAGAAAAAAATAAACTGAAATGTAAAAAAGAATGGCTTGCTTGAAGATTTGCCGAGAAGCCCAACGACGCAAAGAGGAAAAGTTAGGAGCTAAACATAAAATCGCTGGAAGTTTGAGAAGTTAGGGGAGATATCGCCATGGCGTGGGAGATATTCATGGGTACACATAAGATAGAAAGAGGCAGACTTTATTTTTCATGGAAGGCAATAGGAAGAGTTCACACAGATGTTAAATGCATTAATGAACCACAGAAACACAAAGATAGACAGAAGTATAAACACACACACACACACACACACACACACACACACACACATACACACACACACACACACACACACACACACACACATACACACACACACAGATTACTTGACCATATTATAAACTCGACAGATCTCATTTAACAGAATAATATATTCATGGGACCAATCTACCGACAGTGCGGGAGAGCAACTCTGCTGACGACTGATGTTGCTGCTGACTACTGTCATTTCTGCTGACCACTGACATTACTGCCGACCACTGTTATCGCTGCTGACCACTGTCATTTCTGCTGACCACTGACATTACTGCTGACCACTGTTATTACTGCTGAAAACTGGCATTCACTGTCACCAGCATGTTATCCTGGGGTTCACTGTCGCTAAAAGTTATCCTGGTGTACATGTTATCCTGGTGTTCACTAACACAATGATATCTCGGTGCTCAGTATCACAGGATAACACTGACAGACAATCTTGCACCATAAGCGTTGCATGGTGTTCAAGCCGAGACAATAGTTGCGTCTTATTGCACTGACAGTTGAGCTAACTACATTACCTGCCTGATTCAACGTACATTGTGTGTGTGTGTGCGTGTGTGTAGGTACTAAAATGTCTTCGTGATTTAATCTTCCATGCTCTTTTGTGGTTTATTATGCAGGAGGAAACTCTAGAAGTTTTATACTGAAGGAGTGACTTAAGATTAGCAGTCTGCTTACACGAGGGTGATGCTAGGAGACATATATCTTGAAGCAGTGTTTTTATTATTATTATTATTATTATTATTATTATTATTATTATTATTATTATTAGTTAGTGTGACTTTGTAAATGGTCCAAGTCGGACTGTGAGTGACAGTCTGGCACCACCAGTTTCGTGTGAGTGACTGTCTGGCACCACCAGTGTTGTGGGTGACAGTCTGGCAACACCAGTGTTGTGTGTGACAGTCTGGCACCACCAGTGTTGTGTATGACAGTCTGGCAACACCAGTGTTCTGTGTGACAGTCTGGCACCACCAGTGTTTCTTAGAATGTCGTGTGTTTCTGACCGTATTAATACTGTGGTTTTTAGGTGACTTCTAAAAGTTGCCACGAGAGAGTCTTTTAATGGAGTTAATGACGAGTTTTTGGGTGAATAATGGCACTCTGAGTCGTCCTCTCCTGACATCTGCTGAGGTCATATAATTAAATAGGAAGCTGAGGACCTGACTCAGCTCACTGAGTCAGGTCCTCAGTGGATCTGACACGAGTACCATTGAGGGACACAACTAAGGGATACCGGTGAGGGATAACACTAAGGATTGGGCACCACTGGGAAAGGGACACCACTGAGGAAGGAATAAATATATATTTAATCTCATTTGCGAATCGCATATTCAGTATAATGTAAGAAATAAGCAAAACATGAAAGGTCTTGATTATGGTAGTGGTGGTGTTGGTGGCTGAGGAGGTCATGGTGGTGGTAGTGGTGGTGTTGGAGGTTGAAGTTGTCATGGTGGTGGTAGTGGTGGTGCTGGTGGTTGAGGTGGCCGTGGTGGTGTTGATGGTTAAGGTGGTCATGGTGGTGGTGTTGGTGGTTGAGGTGGCCGTGGTAATGGTTGAGATGGCCGTGGTGGTGGTTGAGATGGCCGTGGTGGTGGTTGAGATGGCCGTGGTGGTGGTAGTGGTGGTGTTGGTGGTTGAGGTGGCCGTGGTGGTGGTAGTGGCAAGCACTTGGATGGGTGGCAGTGGATTTTCATGAACCTAAATCAAGAGTGACCTCCCAGATTCCAGCCTCTAAGAAGAAACCTCCAAGACCGCGTCCTACAGGCGACCTCCGTCAGGAAGCCCTAGAGACGGACCCGTTAAGAACCCTACAGGGTTTTTCTTCTGTTAGAGAGAACCCAGGTATAGAGAGAGAGAACCCAGAAGTAGAGAGAGAACATAGGTATAGAGAGAGAAAGGCCAGGAAGAGAGAGAGCGAGAGAGAACTCAAGAGATCGAACCCAGGAAGAGAAAGAAACCATGTTAGAAAGAGAGAAAGAGAGAGAAGAGAGAGAACACAAGGAGTAACTTGAATCACGGTGAGCCCGGCTACTTTCAACAAGTTATGAAACAGTTACGTTGTGTTTGCTCGTACACTACACCTTTTACCTCCTGTGGAGGGAGTTAGAGAGAGAGAGAGAGACGTAAGACTTAAAGAGAACGGAAATTAAAAGATTCTGTGATAATATGGAAGATGGAAACGATGATGAGCGCTACGAGAAAAACTGAAGTACGAATGAAGGAACAGAAGCATAAACTGAAATAACGAATGAAGGAAGAGAGGGACAAGACTAATGTAAAATAAACAGGAAAATTATTAATGAGGAATAATCAACGAGTTTGTAATTAAACAAGATAAATAATAATTATAAATGACGAAAGTAAACAACAAAACACACTCACACACACACACAGGGAGAGAGTGAACCTGGTAACGACCAGTGAAGAGGCGGAGCCAGGAGCTGTGGCTCGACCCTCCACAACCACAATTTGATGAGTACAGACAGTCTAAAAAAGCTAAAAGAAAAAAGCTAAGAAATAAAGCTTGAGACTGGAAAGCTACTTAAAAAATACATTCCAGCTAAATTATAGCATTAGCCCTGGCAGCTACACAGCCACATCAGGAGGAAGATAATGGTGAATGAACAGGTGATTAGCTGGAGGTCACTGAGAAAGAGTAAGAAGATAGCAGTAGAGATGAGGGGAATTTAATTGATCATTAAAGAGGCTTACAATTACTATTTCCTGGACCGTAAGGTCGACGACCTTGGCAGAACTACGAGAGAGACATTCACACAACTGGATGGAAGACATTCACACAACTGGATGGAAGACGTCCACACAACTGAAAGAAAGACGTCCACACAACTGAAAGGAAGACGTCCACACAACTGAAAGGAAGACGTCCACACAACTGAAAGGAAGACGTCCACACAACTGAAACGAAGACGTCCACACAACTGAGGAGACAAACACTGAAGAAACACAACTCTAGAAAACATAAAATGAAAAACAGTACTGAGGCACCTGAAAGAACGTAATAATTGTGCGCCTTAGCACCTGACAGGATCTTCAGAAACACCTACTGAGTTATCAAGGGGAAACAAGAAAATGGCAAACATTCTTATAATACTGAAGGGAGAGCATGCGCCCCCTGGACAGAAAATCAACGCCACTAATGTGAAAATTTGGTTTGGTGACCGAAAAGTTTATAACAATTAGATTACAAAAGCCCGTGGAAAAATAGAAACATTTGTGAATCAAAAAGCTTTAAGTTACTAGTGGCGAAGCTTGCCACATGATACTAATCAAATTTCATGATAGGTTGATGGAAATCTGAGAGTACAGAAAACTGTGGGACTCTGCATGTTCCTAGACTACCTGAAGGCATTTGACAGTGTATTTCAAGTGAGAAAATTTTACGAAAATGAGAACCATGACAGGAGGAACAAGAGAGGTGGGGAAAACACACAAAAAGAGAGGAATGTACCACAGTATAATGGTACAAACACTGCTATATGGGTGTGAAGAATGGGTTTTAAATGTTGCAGCGAGGAGGCTGGATGCAGCGGAGATGCCATTTTTGAGGTAATGTGTGATGGGAATATTTTGTAGAGCATTCGTAGATTGGAGACTAAGTGTAGGCGTTACCAAAAGTATTACTCACAAGGCGGAGGAGGGGTTGTTGAGATGGTTTAGACATATTAAGAGGATGGAGCAAAGGTGAGGTTAAAGAGGAGGGCAAATAAACCTGGGATAGTGAGGAGGTGTAGGGGTCGCCCTGGGAAGGGTTAGAAGCAAGGAATAAGGAATGAGGTTTTGAATGCTATGGGCTTGGACATCCAGCAGGCTTGTGTGAGCGTGTTAGGAATGGTGGCAAGTTTATACGATTTTACGTGCTGTTGGAGTTTGAGCAAGTTAACATTTATGAGGACTTTCTGAGAAATCGTTTAGCCGGACTTGAGTCCTGCAGGTGGGAAGTACAGTGCCAGCCCTCTGAAAGGATGGGGGGGGGGTAGGTATGTTGCGGTTCGGAAAGTTATCTGAGCTGTGACGTCGGCGCTTCTGACCTGAAAGTGACTAAATAAATGATGGTGAAAGTGTTTACTCATTTTCAGGTCACCCTACCTTGGAGGGAGGCGGCCGATGTTAACAAAAATCGCATTTGTCACGGCTGCAGACATCATCTTCGTTAGTGAATTGCAGGTTAGGAGACGGAGCAGGAGCCCAACGAAAACACATAATTACAATAAATCGTACATGAATACCGGCAAGATGAAGAATTAGACACATGTGCAACATCTGAGTATCTTTATTTGTAGACGTTTCGCCCTCCAGGGACTGATTACCTCATCTTTGGTATATAGTTCTACAGTCTTCACATCATGTCCTTGTATTATATTGATAAAGCCACTGAATGTCTACAAATAAAGTGAGTCACATCACTGGAAAAAATATCAAGTGACCAACTAAATTTCACCATTCATATGTGTATCTTCACCATTCATATGTATATCTTCACCATTCATATGTGTATCTTCACCATTTATATGTGCATCTTCATCATTCATATGTGTATCTTCATCATTCATATGTGTATCTTCACCATTCATATGTATATCTTCACCATTCATATGTGTATCTTTACCATTCATATGTATATCCTGTTTTTGCCCTCAGTTAAGTCTGGCATTCAGCCAGACTTAACTGAGGGCAAAAACAGGAGCGAGAGTTAAGCTAACCATCCATTTCATATTTTTTACCTCTGCAATTGTCATGCAAATGAGAAATTTGGATGCAAAATCTTCTTCAGTCCTCACCTGGGTACAACACTTAGGTGAGTACAACACTCAGGTGGGTACAACACACAGGTGGGTACAACACACAGGTGGATGCAACGCACAGGTGGATGCAACACACAGGTGGGTACAAAACACAGGTGGGTACAACTCACAGTGGGTACAACTCACAGGTGGGTACAACACACAAGTGGGGCTTTTTCAGTTCCCCTTCGCTCGTTTCAACAGAGTTTGTTCGGAGTTAAAAATCCATTTGCTTTTGGAAAGCGCTGTCATGTTCAGCGGGTTGGAACCAGCGGCGTAAACACACAAGGCATAATGTTGAAATTATAACGTTATAATGTTCCTAAAAAGATATACCATTACATAGGAACAGAAAATTCCTTTGAGTAGAACGGCTTATATAATAATAATATATATATATATATATATATATATATATATATATATATATATATATATATATATATATATATATATATCATATATATCATATATCATATATATAATATATGATATATACTATATATATATATATATATATATATATATATATATATATATATATATATCACAGGTAGATTCGTTCAAGGAACGACTCTAGCTAGGGTCTTTCCCTTGAACAAATCTACCTGGACTTCCTGCTCACTTCTGCAACATTGCAAGCTTCAGAAGATGTGTTGATTGCAGCACGAAAGACAAGAACTATAATTCAACTACCCCAGTGGTTGTTTTGCATCCTATATCGCTTGTTCGCGATTATTACATATATATACGAGTTGATAAGTCAGATCATACGAATCTTGCATCCATTGGTTATAATTCACTTGAGTTGAAATTTGAAGCCAGTCGGTTGAGGCGTTCTAAAGTTATAAACGAAAAACCACTAAGAACACTTTGAGTACATGACCTTAATATAAACCAAAACTAAACCTATTGCCTAAACTAAACAAGGGGAAAGAAATAAGTAAGATTCGCGGGGAAAGGAGAATAGAATACACTCTTTCCCCCTCCACAGAGATTCTTCTTTGTGGATTCCTCGGAGCACATTTCTCCGATACTTTCACGCTAAAATGGTGACAGTGGATGCACTTAAAGGACAATCTTGTGTGGGATTCACGTTCTGGCTGGACGGCCGCCTAATTCGAAGCGGCTCCCTCCTCCTCGCCAGAAGACCTCTTGCCAGGCGATACTACACAACGTAAACAAAGTGTGCGGACGTTGTTGGACTCGCCAGTGGCTCATCTCCGGCAGCCGAGGCTTCATGGGCAGTGTTGCTTGCCCGAGAGGCAGCAAGTGAACCACTTGTTTCCATTACTGGTACTACCACTTTGTTATTTTGCAGAATTTGCAACATTTTTTCATAAATCGCTTGTTTTATGGGAGTGGCAGGATATTTCGCTGGAATTTACTAAACGCTTCATATATATATATAATATTAGCGTTAGTATTATTTTTATATGTAAAATTAATAACAATATTAATATAAGTATTACGTTAATACCCAAGTGTTCCTTACGTACTTACGTTATTCATTGTTAGTACTTGATCCACACTACATCTCTCTGTGAAAACATTTTCCTTCAGACGACTCGTCTTCCCTCATTTGTTCGACTACATTATTTTTCATATAACTGATACAATGAAGTGCTTCATTGCCCTATAATTCTTCAACTCTTGTCACCTTTTCCCATACAGTAAGGAACTACGTGTATTCTCTTTCCCTTTTGCGGAAGTTGTGACCCATTCCTTCTATTTCTCCTGTAAATTCCATGCCTTTTTTTTTCAAAATGTATGGTGTATTTTTTCTACCTCTTTCAATGCCGACAGTGGCCGAAGAGTAGGGAGAGAACCTTCTGTTTTTCAATCCTTGACTCTCATACCTAGACAACACACAACAGTTCTTAACCCAGAAAAAAAAGATAGTTCTCATCAGTCTCAAGTCTTACCCATGTACCACACTTTTCTTATATAAATTTCTACCCGGAAAAGAAGAATGAGTTCACATGAGGAGAACAAATCTCTTAAGCTCTCAATTACAAATTTTAAAAGTATGCAAGAAATAGTGAAGAAAGCTTTTGTGTGCGAGAAAGAGATAGAAAGACCGAC
This sequence comes from Cherax destructor, assembly GCA_009830355.1. Lineage (NCBI taxonomy): Eukaryota > Metazoa > Arthropoda > Malacostraca > Decapoda > Parastacidae > Cherax > Cherax destructor. The sequence continues at coordinate 100,424 of WNWK01000682.1, forward strand.
ACAAACAGGCGTAGACAAAGATAGAGATAACTTACTGATAAAGAGGCAGTTCAGTTGAAATTAACAGACAAAAAGGTCAGTGATAACAGACACTAAGCTCAGTGATAATTAACAGACAGACAGCTCAGTGATGACAGGTTTGTGTTAGCTTTGTTTTATGAAGGTCCATAGTGGGTTCGTCCTGACAGAGGGAGTCTCCGACTACAACCGGCTGGAAAGCCTCACTTGCTCACTATCTCCATCACAACCTCCATCATCACCTCCTTATTGTGTCTCGTAAAACTTTCTTCTGACCTATAAAAGGTTCTTGTCTCTCATAAAACCTGCCTTGGACTCTCGAAGCCTTCCTAAGGCTGAGGTAACATGGACTCTCGAAGCCTTCCTAAGGCTGAGGAAACATGGACTCTCGAAGCCTTCCTAAGGCTGAGGTAACATGGACTCTCGAAGCCTTCCTAAGGCTGAGGTATCATGGACTCTCGAAGCCTTCCTAAGGCTGAGGTAACATGGACTCTCGAAGCCTTCCTAAGGCTGAGGAAACATGGACTCTCAAAGCCTTCCTAAGGCTGAGGAAACATGGACTCTCAAAGCCTTCCTAAGGCTGAGGTAACATGGACTCTCGAAGCCTTCCTAAGGCTGAGGTAACATGGACTCTCAAAGCCTTCCTAAGGCTGAGGTAACATGGACTCTCAAAGCCTTCCTAAGGCTGAGGTAACATGGACTCTCAAAGCCTTCCTAAGGATGAGGTAACATGGACTCTCAAAGCCTTCCTAAGGCTGAGGTAACATGGACTCTCAAGCCTTCCTAAGGCTGAGGTAACATGGACTCTCGAAGCCTTCCTAAGGCTGAGGAAACATGGACTCTCGAAGCCTTCCTAAGGCTGAGGAACATGGACTCTCAAGCCTTCCTAAGGCTGAGGAACATGGACTCTCGAAGCCTTCCTAAGGCTGAGGTAACATGGACTCTCAGAAGCCTTCCTAAGGCTGAGGGTAACATGGACTCTCGAAGCCTTCCTAAGGCTGAGGAACATGGACTCTCGAAGCCTTCCTAAGGCTGAGGAAACATGGACTCTCGAAGCCTTCCTAAGGCTGAGGTAACATGGACTCTCAAAGCCTTCCTAAGGCTGGGTAACATGGACTCTCAAAGCCTTCCTAAGGCTGAGGTAACATGGACTCTCAAAGACTTCCTAAGGCTGAGGAACATGGACTCTCAAAGCCTTCCTAAGGCTGAGGTAACATGGACTCTCAAAGCCTTCCTAAGGCTGAGGTAACATGGACTCTCAGAAGCCTTCCTAAGGCTGAGGAAACATGGACTCTCAAGCCTTCCTAAGGCTGAGGTAACATGGACTCTCAGAAGCCTTCCTAAGGCTGAGGTAACATGGACTCTCGAAGCCTTCCTAAGGCTGAGGTAACATGGACTCTCGAAGCCTTCCTAAGGCTGAGGAAACATGGACTCTCGAAGCCTTCCTAAGGCTGAGGAACATGGACTCTCGAAGCCTTCCTAAGGCTGAGGAACATGGACTCTCAAAGCTTCCTAAGGCTGAGGTAACATGGACTCTCAAAGCCTTCCTAAGGCTGAGGAACATGGACTCTCGAAGCCTTCCTAAGGCTGAGGTAACATGGACTCTCGAAGCCTTCCTAAGGCTGAGGTAACATGGACTCTCAAAGCCTTCCTAAGGCTGAGGTAACATGGACTCTCAAGCCTTCCTAAGGCTGAGGTAACATGGACTCTCAAAGCCTTCCTAAGGCTGAGGAAACATGGATTCTCGAAGCCTTCCTAAGGCTGAGGAAACATGGACTCTCGAAGCCTTCCTAAGGCTGAGGAAACATGGACTCTCGAAGCCTTCCTAAGGCTGAGGTAACATGGACTCTCAAAGCCTTCCTAAGGCTGAGGTAACATGGACTCTCGAAGCCTTCCTAAGGCTGAGGTAACATGGACTCTCGAAGCCTTCCTAAGGCTGAGGTAACATGGACTCTCGAAGCCTTCCTAAGGCTGACGTAACATGGACTCTCAAAGCCTTCCTAAGGCTGAGGTAACATGGACTCTCAAAGCCTTCCTAAGGCTGAGGTAACATGGACTCTCGAAGCCTTCCTAAGGCTGAGGAAACATGGACTCTCGAAGCCTTCCTAAGGCTGAGGAAACATGGACTCTCGAAGCCTTCCTAAGGCTGAGGAAACATGGACTCTCGAAGCCTTCCTAAGGCTGAGGAAACATGGACTCTCGAAGCCTTCCTAAGGCTGAGGTAACATGGACTCTCAAAGCCTTCCTAAGGCTGAGGTAACATGGACTCTCGAAGCCTTCCTAAGGCTGAGGTAACATGGACTCTCGAAGCCTTCCTAAGGCTGAGGTAACATGGACTCTCGAAGCCTTCCTAAGGCTGAGGTAACATGGACTCTCGAAGCCTTCCTAAGGCTGAGGTAACATGGACTCTCGAAGCCTTCCTAAGGCTGAGGAAACATGGACTCTCGAAGCCTTCCTAAGGCTGAGGAAACATGGACTCTCGAAGCCTTCCTAAGGCTGAGGAAACATGGACTCTCGAAGCCTTCCTAAGGCTGAGGTAACATTGACTCTCAAAGCCTTCCTAAGGCTGAGGTAACATGGACTCTCGAAGCCTTCCTAAGGCTGAGGTAACATGGACTCTCGAAGCCTTCCTAAGGCTGAGGAAACATGGACTCTCGAAGCCTTCCTAAGGCTGAGGTAACATGGACTCTCAAAGCCTTCCTAAGGCTGAGGTAACATGGACTCTCAAAGCCTTCCTAAGGCTGAGGTAACATGGACTCTCAAAGCCTTACTAAGGCTGAGGTAACATGGACTCTCAAAGCCTTCCTAAGGCTGAGGTAACATGGACTCTCAAAGCCTTCCTAAGGCTGAGGTAACATGGACTCTCGAAGCCTTCCTAAGGCTGAGGAAACATGGACTCTCGAAGCCTTCCTAAGGCTGAGGTAACATGGACTCTCGAAGCCTTCCTAAGGCTGAGGTAACATGGACTCTCGAAGCCTTCCTAAGGCTGAGGTAACATGGACTCTCGAAGCCTTCCTAAGGCTGAGGAAACATGGACTCTCGAAGCCTTCCTAAGGCTGAGGAAACATGGACTCTCGAAGCCTTCCTAAGGCTGAGGAAACATGGACTCTCGAAGCCTTCCTAAGGCTGAGGTAACATGGACTCTCAAAGCCTTCCTAAGGCTGAGGTAACATGGACTCTCGAAGCCTTCCTAAGGCTGAGGTAACATGGACTCTCGAAGCCTTCCTAAGGCAGAGGTAACATGGACTCTCGAAGCTTTCCTAAGGCTGAGGTAACATGGACTCTCGAAGCCTTCCTAAGGCTGAGGAAACATGGACTCTCGAAGCCTTCCTAAGGCTGAGGTAACATGGACTCTCGAAGCCTTCCTAAGGCTGAGGTAACATGGACTCTCGAAGCCTTCCTAAGGCTGAGGTAACATGGACTCTCGAAGCCTTCCTAAGGCTGAGGTAACATGGACTCTCGAAGCCTTCCTAAGGCTGAGGTAACATGGACTCTCGAAGCCTTCCTAAGGCTGAGGTAACATGGACTCTCGAAGCCTTCCTAAGGCTGAGGTAACATGGACTCTCGAAGCCCTCCAAAGGCTGAGACAACATGGATTCACTAAGCCTTCATAAGGCTGATGCGACACGACTGTAATTTCTTGAAGCTGTACCTTCGAGGCCCTTCAAGGGGAGTAGTGCCTTGATACTGGTGAAAGATTCTTGATTCAAAGAATCTCTACTTCTGTCCCTTTCCTCAGACCGAATCGAAGTGCCTTCCATTTTTCTGGCGCTACACGAACCCTACTGGCTTGGCGCTCCCCTGTGAAAGTAATAACAATAATAATAATAATAACAATAATAATTTGAAAAAGTTGAATGCAACAAAAGATGACCCATAAATCCCTCTGAGACTCGTGCAATATTTCTCCTCATAGTTTTTTTTTTTTTTTAATAATAACTATTCTCTGCTACTTGTAAAACCTTCTTGCAATCTGAAGATTTTCTTCTGTTGCTTTCAGAACCTTCGTAAGACCTGCAACACCTCTACGTGGCTTGCAAATTCTTTCTGCAACCTGAAAATGCTTCCTGCAATTTCTGCAATGTGTGAAAACTTTTGTAATATTTGCGAAAAAAAATCCTACCGCTTCCTAAACCTTTCTGCTTCGTGAAGATTTTACTTCAGTTTGTTAAATACCTCCTGGAATAGGCAATTTTTTTCTATAACTTAAGTCATTGCGTATGTTCTTCTAGAACCTAAGACATTGTGTATGTTCTTCTAGAACTTAAGTCATTGCGTATGTTCCTTTAGAACCTATGACACTGGGTATGTTCTTCTAGAACCTAAGTCATTGCTTATATTCTTCTAGAACCTAAGTCACTGCGTATGTTCCTTTAGAACCTAAGGAACAAATAATGTTCTTTAAAAAGTTCTTTAGATCTTCTCCAGAGAGAAATTTCAATTCCTCGATTTTTTTTTCACCTACAGGAAAATCTAAAGTCATAGCCCAGGAGTTTGAGCCTCGCACGAGTGAAGTTGCTCCCATGTCTTTCATTCCCCTCTCATCGAAGTTGCTCCCCTGTTCTTTCCTCCTCTCCCATCCCTTTTGTTCTCCTCCCATCCTTCCTTCTTCTCCTTTCATGTTACCCTCCACACCACACACACACACACACACACACACACACACACACACACACCTCGTTCCCTCCCTCCAGAGGTCCAGTTCGTCCAAGTTTAACAGCCTCGTTATTCCTGGCAAAGCTCTGGAGCTCTCGTTATTCCTGGCAAAGCTCTCGCTTAAAGCTCTCCACAGCGTCCCTCACCCCCGTTTAAGACACAAAAAGTCTGATTCCTGCTCAGAATTTTATACACTTGTAAAATGCAAATCTTCTCTTTCCCATAGTGTCAGCCAGTTTCTTTCTCGCGCGCGTGCGCGCGTTTTTTTTCCCCAGGTTTAAACCCTTCTCTGCCTGTGTCTTCCTCTCTCTCTCTCTCTCTCTCTCTCTCTCTCTCTCTCTCTCTCTCTCTCTCTCTCTCTTCTCTCTCTTTCTCTCTCTTGCTTCTCGGGAGTCTTCCTTTTTTCTCTCTCTTGTCTGGATCATAGCTCCTTTTTTCTCTTGACTCTTTCTCCTTGCGTCTCTTTGTCTTGTCTGGTTCTTTTTACGAGTCTTTCTTGTTTGATTATCTTGCATATTTCTATTTATCGAAGTCCCTTTTTCTCGTATTTTTTCCTCTCTTAATTGGTTTGCTCTTATCTCGCATTTTTCTCTTGTCTTGTACTTCTTACATCTTGTTTCTCTTGTCCAACTCTCCTATCTTTCTCTTTTCTAATTCGAAGAACAAGGTAATAATTACATGAAGAACAAGTAACAAATACATGGAAGAAGAAGGTAAACATACAAGAACAACGTAGCAAACACACAAGAACAACGTAACAAACACATAAGAACAACGTAACACAAGAACAACGTAATAAACACACAAAAACAACGTAATAAACACACAGGCAGGAGAGAGAAGGGTGGGTTGATTGCCTTTTCCTGGACTGCAGGAAGGCCTTCGACACAGTTCCTCACATGAGATTAGTAAAGAAGTTGGAAGAACAAGCAGGTATAACAGGAAGGGCACTGGAATGGATCAGGGAATACCTCAAAGGGAGGCAACAACGGGTCATGGTGCGTGGTGAGGTATCACAGTGGGCGCCTGTGACGAGCGGTGTACCGCAGGGGTCAGTCCTAGGACCAGTGTTATTCCTGGTATATGTAAATGACATGACGGACGGGATAGACTCAGAAGTGTCTCTATTCGCGGATGATGTGAAAATAATGAGGAGAATCACATCGGAAGAGGACCAGGCAGGGCTGCAAACAGACCTGGACAAGCTCGACATCTGGTCTAGCAATTGGCTTCTTGAATTCAATCCCTCCAAATGCAAAGTCATGAGGATCGGAGAAGGGCAAAGAAGACCGCTGACAGAGTACAAGCTAGGCGGACAAAGGCTACAAACCTCGGCTCCGGAGGCACACATCAACCAGATAACTGCGGCAGCATATGGGCGACTGGCAAACCTAAGATTAGCGTTCCGTTACCTTAACAAGGAATCGTTCAAGACACTGTATACCGTGTACGTCAGGCCCATACTAGAATATGCAGCACCAGTCTGGAACCCACACCTGGTCAACCACGTAAAGAAACTAGAGAAAGTGCAAAGGTTTGCGACAAGGTTAGTTCCACAACTCAGGGGTCTGTCTTATGAAGAAAGATTGAGGGAAATATGACTAACAACACTGGAGGAAAGAAGGGTCAGAGGAGACATGATAACGACATACAAAATACTGCGGGGAATTGACAAGGTAGATAGTGACAGGATGTTTCAGAGAGGGAACACAGAAACAAGGGGACACAACTGGAAGCTGAAGACTCATATGAGTCAAAGGGATGTTAGGAAGCATTTCTTCAGCCACAGAGTAGTCAGGAAGTGGAACAATCTAGAGAAAGATATAGTGGAGGCAGGAACCATACATAGTTTTAAGACAAGGTATGATAAAGCTCATGGAGCAGGGAGAGCAGAGACCCAGTAGCAGACAGCGAAGAGGCGGGGCCAGGAGCTGAGTCTCGACCCCTGCAACCACAATTAGGTGAGTACAATTAGGTGAGTACACAAGAACAACGTAACACAAGAACAACGTAATAAACACACAAGAACAACGTAACACACAAGAACAACGTAACACACAAGAACAACGTAACACACAAGAACAACGTAACACACAAGAACAACGTAACACACAAGAACAACGTAACACACAAGAACAACGTAACAAACACACAAGAACAACGTAACAAACACACAAGAACAACGTAACAAACACACAAGAACAACGTAACACACAAGAACAACGTAACTCACAAGAACAACGTAACAAACACACAAGAACAGGGTAACAAGTACTACATGAAGAACAAGGTAATTGCATGAAAGAACAATGTAACAAAGAATAACAAACACCAAACAAGTGTTTTCCAATAATCATTATTGAAGTCATTTCAACGTGTGAATCAGCTGAAAATTTACGCCCGGTAGCTATTATAGAAGACGGTAAAACCCCATCAAGATGGGTGGGGTGTAACTTAAGCAGATATAACCTCAGAAAAGCATCTAATGACCCGGAAAGATTCTCTCACTGTGGGATTCAATCCCCTAAATATTTGATCCCGCGGGCTTACATGCCCTTTGTTTGTGTTATCTACGACGGTATTTGTCAGAATTAGCTTCACGTTCAGTGGGTGTCTAAAGAGCATATAAAGTAGGCTTTACAGATACGCCTATATATGAACGTTTTGGGACCAAACTCTCGCCCAGGGAGATGTCATGATATTACAATACATGACAAGCCACTGGGGCTTGTCTTGTATTGTTAAGATCACCTGCTTGCGATTGTTTGTATATATATATATATATATATATATATATATATATATATATATATATATATATATATATATATATATATATATATATATATATATATATATATTCAGGAACTAAGACACGATTCCTATAACCACAAATATTTGAGTACACACACACACACGTATCGTTTCCCTCAAGAGAGCTAGTAAAATACTGCGTCTCTCCTGGACAGCGGCGTGAGACCTCAGTCATGCAGTATTGGAAGACGAAGAGATGTGTCAGAAGAGGCAGTGAGTGCATGCAAAAGCAGGCAGGGGATAGATATGCTAGAAGAGGCAACGAATATGCTAGAAGAGGCAACGAATATACTAGAAGAGGCAACGAATATGCTAGAAGAGGCAACGAATATACTAGAAGAGGCAACGAATATGCTAGAAGAGGCAACGAGTGTTGTGGCATGCTAATAGTACTTTACATTTTATTTGGCGTATGGCACACACCCATATAGACATGCTCTCCCGAACAGCGAACCAGGTGCTAAGGGTATAACGAGTAGTGGCCCCATCGTTAAGCTAGTACCTTGGTGCAACTAGCCAATCATAAGGAAGCCCATCAAAGTTGTGAAGCAATGTGGGACACTAGTGAATCAACTTTGGCAGACTTCCAAGTCTGGTCGCTACGGTTCTCACCGTGTCTCTTGCTTGCATTTGCCTTATTGTACATATGCTGTATATATTGTACATATGCTGTATATATTGTACATATGCTGTATATATTCTGCATACCTGATTACTATTTGGTGAATGAAATACAAGTATTTACTCTGCTGTCTTTTTGCTCGTTCGTACGTGGTGATCGTGCTACAGCCAGGTGTGCAGGCCAGTAGACTACACCTGTGTTTGTAATAAGTGCACAAGAGAAGACAACGAGTATACTAGCAGAGGCAACGGATATGCTGGGAAAATTGACAGTAAGAGGCAACAGCTGTGGTGAGAGGCAGTAGCTACCAGAGGAGAATACAGCGAATACAGAAGATATATAATTAGCTATACAGATTCCTAAGTCAATACAAGTGCTTTACCTTCAAATAATTACCAAATTTAATTTGAACACAAAGACTATAAGTATCGTTAATGCTTATATTAAACAATAAATATAGGCATGCGGTGGTAGTAAGCTATGCAAATTTAGCCTATGTTAAACCCAAAAATTTGATTCTTTGACCAAGGTAAAAAGTTGTGGTAGTAAATATATTGGTCAAAGAAAACCACCTAATGTTGGTGTTATTCCTTGTTATTCCTTTTTTATATATACACGGTTGAATCCTTACCCTACCCAATGTAAGGTATACTACCATCCCCTGGGATGCGACCCACGACTGTTGACTAGCACCCTGGTTCCTATTTACTGTTAGGCGAGCAGGGGCAGCAGATGTAAGGAAACATGCTCAGTGGCTCAGTAAGGGCCTTTTGAAAACCGTGTCACTGTTTATATAGTTGTGTCCTTGATTCCAGGTCACAGGCTGTGTCCGTAATGGTGCACTTCACTGCTGGCGTGTGCTTGCTGAAATGAGATGTCTCGCTGCTTAATAACTAGACACTAACACAATTCATTTTCATAATAATAATTATATTATTATTATTATTATTATTATTATTATTATTATTATTATTATTATTATTATTATTATTATTATTAAAGGATTCTTATTTTTATTATTTCTATTAGTGTTTGTGGGACGGGGGTTTGTTAGGGTGAATGACATTACGGTATATTTTAATATCCTTAGATTTACTCTTCTGAGAGGCTTCTGGTGCGGTGGCGATGATAGGAGATCTTCGTGGGAGTGTCGACTAGAAGTCTCGCATCTAGTATACCAATAACTGCTTAGAACTTACTGTAGAAGATTTTACTTCCATTTTGCATGCATCAAGCTTTATTCTCCTCTGTATTTGTTTACAGTTCTTTCTCCCATGTAGAAGGCTTGGTCTAAGGCCGAGTAATGGGGGCGATCATCTTCGGAGCCACTGACAGGTAATGTACAATCAGTGTGCTAGAAGCAGCAAAAGTAAGCTGGATTTGTAGGCAAGACAACAGAGAGACAGACTGATATAGACGGAAACAGAGACAGACAGAGACATATAGAAAGAAAACCAAAGAGAAAGAGATACAGATCCAAAGACACAAAAGTAGACGCAGAGAGAAATACATAGTCAGAGAAAAAAGATAGATGGAGAGAAAGAGCTAGATGGAGAGAAAGAGCTAGATGGAGAGAAAAACAGAGAGAGGGTGGGGTAAGGGATAAGGTTGCGCGAGAGAGTATCAAGACATAAACAAATGCAGATGGCGTGGTTGGCGTGAGGAAGGGTGGAGTTTATGTTGGTCTGGACGCCTCCACATGGACACCACTCTAGTTTTATCGTCTTCTCGCCTACGCTGATTCACTACCGTTGCTCCTACTCTTATTAATGTTTCTCTTTTTTTTTTCTTACAATAAATAAGTTTCCGTTTTGTTTCTGTTGGATGAATAGGCAACCAGTAGGTAGAAGACGTGAGATCTGATATTATTACAGTCCAAAATGATTGATTGTCCATCCTACTCCTCTTCTTCCTCAATATATTCCGCTTTCCCTTTCTCTTTTCAGTCCTCATCTTCTACTTGTTTCTCTTCCACTGCATCTCATTTTAATTTTTCTTCCTCTCTCTTCTTTAAGACACATGTAAACAACGCTTTTAGTTGTTCTTTTCTCTGCGTAAGGGTGAAGGAGCCAGGGTACACAAGCCACTATTTTGTTTCTTGTCACTCTGTGTGTGTGTGTGTGTGTGTGTGTGTGTGTGTGTGTGTGTGTACTCACCTAATTGTGGTTGCAGGGGTCGAGACTCAGCTCCTGGCCCCTGTGTGTGTGTGTGTGTGTGTGTGTGTGTGTGTGTGTGGTGGGGAGGGGGTTTTGGATTATTATTATTATTATTATTATTACATACATGGGGGAGGGCCAAATCCGTACGGGTCACATCGCCTGGAGATGTGGTAGGCGTTCAGACTCGATTCAGGGAAATGAAATACAGGTCCAATTGCTTAGATCAAGAGCCCCTCACCAGCATCAAGGAACCTCCCTGGGTGGGTGTGTCAGTGGAAGCCGGTGGTGTTGGTGGGTGTGTCAGTGGGGGCTGGTGGTGTTGTTGGGTGTGTCAGTGGAAGCTGGTGGTGTTGTTGGGTGTGTCAGTGGAAGCTGGTGGTGTTGGTGGGTGTGTCAGTGGGGGCTGGTGGTGTTGTTGGGTGTGTCAGTGGAAGCTGGTGGTGTTGGTGGGTGTGTCAGTGGGGCTGGTGGTGTTGGTGGGTTTGTCAGTGGGGGCTGGTGGTGGTGATGGAGGTGGTGATGGTGGCGTTGGTGGTGATGGTGGTGATGGAGGTGGTGGTGATAGTGCTGGTGGTGATGATGGTGGTGGTGATAGTGATGGAGGTGGTGGTGTTAGTGGTGGTGGTGATGGAGGAGGTGATGGTGGTGGTGATGGAGGAGGTTGGGGTGGTGATGGTGGTGGTGATGGAGGTGGTGGTGGTGGAGCAGCCAGCAGCAGTACTAGAACATCGATTCTACTTAATGGAAAAACGTCAGCCTGGAAATAGAGTGTGAAAATTGGTCGCCATTGGCTTCTGGTTCTGATGATGGGGCTATAACGAGAGGAAAAGTCGGTGTAGTAGTAGTAGCAGCAGCAGTAGTAGTAGTAGTAGTAGTTGTAGTAGTAGTTTCAGGATCAGAGCTCCTGCTCCTGTCCCGCTTCAAAGTTTCTTCTATGGTATCGTAAAAATTTTAGTGGTTGTCATAAATACCATCACTTCAAAAATTCCATTCAAATCTATTTTGATCCATTCCAGTCTTTACCTCACTACAATCGTAGTGAGGTAAAGCAAAACCTGATCATTTCTCCAAACCCCTCACTAGGGATACATTGTGGTACAGGATCATATGATGACACAGTAGATTGAAGAGACAGCCCCTGATCCAAGGAACTAGAGTTAATTAAATGTCAGGCTCCTCTGGCACTGTTTGACTACTGCTGAATTAGCGCTTCCAAATAATGATGTTAATAATAATAATAATAATAATGGTAATAATAGTAGTAATAATAATGTGTATCTTCAGAAGCAAGTAAGAGAGACCTTCATGGGTAGAGTGGACAAACTATGGACACAGGAAAGAGAAGAAGTGGACGACAGGAGGAAGCAATACCCAGCCTCAAGAACCTCACCTCCTGCCCATCTTTCACCATTTTCACTTCCCCGGCTTTAACATAACGCCATTGAAACTATTACTGAGGAAGCCAGTCGACTCCTAAAGAAAAGAGCTTAAAATGCAATGGATTCCATCTATGACACCAAAACAAAAGCCTCGTGGATTCTTAGAGCCATCAGAATTTTTAGCACGAAATACCTCGACGAAGATTATTCAGTTATTCAGTAAGTTTTCACAGATTTACACTTTTCTGCACACTTTATTATTATAATTATTATAATCAAAAGGAAGCGCTAAACCTACTGCACACTTTATTAACTACTGCAAGACGAAAGTAAAATTAAACTATTAGGAGAGAGAACACCAGCAACAGATAAATACAAAAATAAAGAAACTTTTGATAACGTTTCGGTTCGTCTTGAACCATTAATAACTCATACGATACTTGTGCTGCCAATCACCAGCGTAGCTCAAAAGATTTATCTCTATTTAGCCCACAACAAGATCAAAGTTGCTACTACTACCATCAGCGAGGATCTAAGAAATAGACCAGAACAAACTACACAATAGATTGCAAGAGATTACTTGGTCCCATGTGAGGACTTCGATTTAGTTTACATTGGAGGAACTTCGAGATGTTTGGACACCAGTGAACACAAGCATCCACCTGTATTGCACACACAGGTTCTCTCCTGGACACATTTTTGGTGCCATTACGAATTGTAATGGCACCAAAATGATCAAGGATGAAGAGCTCCAGAAGAGCAGGTGTTAGGAATCATCTTCTATTACTACACCCAGTACTATAGTACACAACAGTTAGAGTTTTGTCTCTGACGTTCTGGCTCAGTAAATCGTGAAATATAGAACCGTAGTAGTCACATGCCCACTGGGATGTTACTGCCAACACCAATGTGGGCACTGCTGCTACTATTGCTACTTCTACGACCACTACTGTATTATTGCATATCAACATGATTTTTACTGCATCTCCTGTTCCCCTTATATAACGGTGCTACTCATTATTTCCAACATCACTTATTGTTTCCCGCGTTATTCCTTATTTTCAGCTTCTCTCTTCATTGACAGCGTTCCTCGTTATTTCCACAGCTACTCGTTATTTCCCGAGCTTCCTGTTATTCTCAGTACTACTCGTTATTTCCAGTGCTTATCGTTATTTCCAGTGTTACTATTTCCAGCGCTCCTCGTTATTCCCAGCGCTACTAGTTATTCCCAGCGCTCCACGATATTTCCATCGCTATCCGTTAAGTTATTCTCGAGGTAAACTGTAATGCTGACGGCAGCTATGAGGGTAAACAAATATATTTACATGATTTACAGCCTCAGTTTACAAGGTGGAGAAAGAGAGAGAGAGAGAGAGAGAGAATGGCTGCTTTATGTAAATGAAAACGTTGGCTATTGATAATTTCCCCAGTGAACTCTGTGTTAGTGGAAGATGTTATTGATCCAACGAAATGCAACTATGTACCTTCATTCCCCAGGCGTTGTATGACCCCTAAAAATATTTGATAATAATAATAATAATAACAAGCGGAAATATTTCTCACATTTTTATATATGTGAAATGTGCCTATGGAAAGTTGTGAAAAGCCTATGTTAATAATCTCTCTGGCACCGTAGATAACAATAACGTCTGTGGCACTTATAATAACACTATACTCTGTGGTACCTTAGCAATAATTTATGTGGCACTCTGGATAAAAATAACCACTGTAATCGCTAGATAACAATATTCTCTCTCACACCCACAACAATAACAATCATGGCACTCTGGATAACGATTACATCTTTGCCTTTGGCTCTCGCTTACAAAAAAAAAGCTGTGGGAGTGCCAGACATAATTATGAGTAATGGGGCAATTGAGATGAGTGATGCATCTTCCTCGCTGTGAGAATCTCACCACAAAAGTTAGGGATACAGGGCCTCATATTTTCACGGTGCCACAGGCCATTACGCGAAGCATTAGTCAGTGCCACAGCGCTCTCATTAGCCGTAAGGATAGGCATCTTAACCTGAGTACGTTGGCACTTGTTAAAACTTCTTTTTTTATTGGGAATACTGTACGGTATCTGATTTATGGCATCACATCCAAAATATCTCCGACTGGCTCGTTAATTAGCATTAAAGTGCGTGGACAACGCCATGGTCATTAATGCTGAGTGTCTGCTCTAGCGTGTTATTGATGCTTCACAGTACTGACTTGTTGATGAATATATGTGCAACACTTCATAATCTGCAATAAAATACCTTAGTGTTGCATATGTGTGTCGTTCCTCAACCTGTCACTGTACACCACCAGTCAGATTAAACCTTCGTTCGCTGAGATTTACCCATGACTTTCCTGCTGTGAAAAGTTATTAGATTCAAAACGAATAGAAAGTCGCAACGCCGCGGCTGCAACAATTCATGTTTCAATTAAGAGAGAAACCTCATGACGTTTCGGTGCTTACTGAACCCTTGTCAAGTTACATCTGGGAAGAGAAAATAGAAAAAGGCTGAAAAACAATACGGTAGGAGACAAGGGAAGAGGAGAGTGGTGGTAAGGGTCCAACTGGATTCTTATGCTTTGGTATTCTTAGATATTGTCATATTTAGTGCCGTCTAGTTTACAGAAGCGACCAATAATAGTCGAAGTTGTTGAGTCTTTTAAAGTACTCAATTGGTGTGAAAATGGTGAGCTTTAGCTGCTTTTATTGAGAGCCTCGACGTGTACTCCGCAAAGCTTTCTTCCAGCTATCAGTAACTTCGATATGCTGGCTTACCCACCCCCGCCCACTGCACCAGCTGTGGGCGGGGGTGCTGATGCTAGGCATACCTTCTGGCCAAATCCATCTTTCCTCATAGTGTGTCCTCAATGTATTTAATGTATATACAGAGTGTACATGCTGTGGTCTTTAATAATAATAATAATAA